>APFE030158607.1:225665-259422 GCA_000404065.3 Pinus taeda
GTGTTGAAAATAGCAACAAGAAATGATAAAAATAGAATCCAGAATATTCCAATTTTAATTTGTCCTCGAATTAAAATTTGAATTTAGTCTCACCAGCTGCTTGAAAAATAATTAATTAATTCATCTTAAGTTAATTAGTTGGAGAAATTAAAGTTAGAAGTCTTTGTGAAGTCATGCAACAGTTATCCCTTAAATGAAGGCGATTATCCCTCAATTAAGGAGATAAGATTGAGTTATATTTGAGTTGTAATTAGTTAGCTTAGTTTACTGAGTTAAGTCTAGTTAAATTAGTTCCAAACTATTTATGAGTTATTAGTCAGTTGATGTATGCATTCACTCAACTAGTGTACTCCAGATAACTGAAGATTCTCTCATCATTGACTCATGCATGTCTATTCTGAGAAAGACCTAGTTGAACTAAATGTTAAGGACATTATACTATCAGTTGCATGTTTTCTCCTATAAAGGAAACTCATGCATGTAGAAGGAACAAGATTCCTTGAGGATTGCGTAGTTTTACAGGGTATGAGATCAGTGTGAGTGATCAATGTTACACTTGGTAATAGGAGGATCACCCAGGTTAAACTGCACAAGGAAAGAGGAGGCTTGGAGGGCAGAGGAGAAGGTTTGTGAGAAGCCTTGTTTTCTTGTGAGCATCCAGGAGGATTGTACTGAGAACTAGCTAGATATGAGAGCTAAGGCTTTGTATAATCTTGATGTATTTCCACCATGTATGATAATACAGATAGTGGGGTTTTTAGCTGAGGCTTTCCCCTGAGTATTTTCTGTGTTTCATGTGCATAGATTCTTCTTCTTATGGTTATATGTGTTCAGCTCTAATTCAGCTCGATCTTTAAGCTTCCACAAGTTTGATAGTACAATTAGATTATAGTATTTTTCTTTGGTATATTGCATTATCAAGTTAATATACAGTCATATTTTCTACGTAGATCTCAAAGGTAGATATGTAGAGAATTTGTAGGAAATTCTACATATAATTGATGTTACACTATCTTAGAATCTCCACCACAACTGGGGCACTCGAATTCTCTGCATGTGCTAGCTATTTTTGGTTGGTTGTTCAGTTAAATGCATGATCACTGAGTTAGACTATTGTCCCACTGCACAACTGACCTCCAACTAGTTCTATCAACAGATAGAACTAGTTTAACTGAATAAAACTGGAAATAATGGAACTAGATCACTATAAATTAGCAATCACACATGCATAACTAAACTCCAAGTGCTTTGACTTGAATTTACTGAGATAACTAAGTCACATGATCCATGTGACCTCAGTTAAATACCTCCAAGTTGTTTGTTGATGTGGAAATTCAAATTTTCTCAATTTGACCAAGGCAAAGTCAAATTGGTTCTTTCTTGCTATGCTTATCAACAAAAACATGCCAAGGATGGTCAAATGGGCCTTAAATTATACCTATTGGGAGGCCCATCGGGTTCCATTATCTACTCTTCATCACATTTTAGAATAATAAAAACTTATGGTGATAAAAATCCCAAAATTTCATCAAAATTTGGCTCTAAGGATTTTTCTTCATCAACTATGGTCCATGGTTGTTTGATTTCTTTTTATTCTCCTTCTAAAGGTTGGTTATGGACATTTTTATCCTCTATCACTTCCCATATTGTTGCTAGGATTTTCTCCGCCTAAGATGCATAGATGTTTGTGACCATCACTTGAAAAAGGTCTAGAAGCATAATTCTTTATAACTCTTAATCATTCTTGAATCCTTCATGTTGGTTGCTAATCCCCATCTTACACATGGTTTAATACATGGGGGGTTCTTACAACACCCCGAAAACCTTGTAATTAAATAAATGAAATGTTTGAAAAGAAAGAGCTATCATGTGCTTGGACACTCTCATGCTACTAAGGCTTGTTGTCACTAGTTACTTGTTCATCGTGAGTTAGCTTCTTTCTTTCCATGAGGTAGATTTAAAGGAAAATATACTGCAAACCAATCAATACCTAGTTCCTTGACACTTCCCTGGAAACAAGGCCAAAAATGTTAGGCAATTTAATTGCTTAAACCTTTTTCATTAAGTTATCGACTGGGAGCTCATAAGTCGACGAGGTGTCAGCAACATATATGCAAAATTAAGTTCAACTAGTTTGTGTGTTATGTTGGAAGTAAATAGAGGGTTTGCTGAAAGAATCTTCCAGGTTTATATTATACATGGATTCACTGCTTGCATACCATACAATTGAAACTAGTGATTTTAATCAATTTTAGTACAATCAATTATTAGCATCATAGAGGCATCCAACAGGGCTCACAATCCTTGCAACAACAAACAAACTCAACAAACACCTTAAATAAAAAAAACAAGACTCATAGTTCTGAGCCCCATTTCCTTTCATCCACTTGTTCGGTTCCTTGGGTTAACAACTCCTCACACTAGGGCCCTCAAAACCACACCACAAAGGCACACAAGAATCTAAAAATTACAAGAAGTAAACTAATAGATCCAGTCTAAAACATAAATATGAAATTTACAGGAATAGAAACTAATAATACTCGGATCAAATTTAGCTAAAGATAAATAAAAAAATATCTATCAACATTAACTAACTCTGCAGGTGCATCCTAGGATAGGTGGCCATTCTTGGTTGAGAGCACTACAAGAAGATGAAAGAAACTTAGAAATTGATCAACAACAAAATGATTTCATTACTTAGCCAAAAATTACAAAATATAATTTCATCTAACATAACTTCCCCCTCTAAACTCTTTTTTCTTCCTCTATCTACCTCGATCATGTCTTTTCCCCAAATTTGTATACAAGAAAATATCAGGGTGCATTGAAACCACTTCTCCCACAAAAGCTCTGTCAAATCATGATTAATTTATAAAAGATTGTCATTGATACATTTTTAGATGATGATATGAACACATAAAGTTTATTTCACATGGAACCATCTGGAAATAGGTTAATTTGGTGTGTTCTTTTAATTGGTTTCTTAGTTTTGGCATAACTGGTCAATGGATGCAGCCATAAATTACCCTTTGAAAGAGCCATGGATATCTCCCGATCTGCACATTGTTTCAAGGAAATTCTCACCACTAACCTATTTGGCGATGTCCTGAACAAAGCACAAGTTTTGGATTTCCAAATTCTGCTCTATTTTCCCTAAAATCACACTCAAAATTGATGACTCCATTTTTCTTGACACAAGCTATCAAAACTATTAATCTCTACCTAGAGGATTCTACAAGCAACCCGGGTGCAATATGAATAACATAAATTCATGTTCAATGCTAGAAATAAAGCCAATGTCGTGATTTTCACTGAATTATGGGGGAAATATCTCAACTGGTGATCACACCTTTAACAATTACCTACAAGATGTCTAGTAACTAAAAAAATGTACAAAATCGTACATAACTACCAGAATAGTGACTTTAAGTAAGTTAGTCATCTACACTTCCGGTAGTAAGACTGTTATGTGCTTCTGTTAGTTGGATTTTCATGTGCTCCTGAAAACTAGAGTGACACTTGATAACCTTGGAGGCTAAATAAAAGCTATAGGAAACAAGCTAGGAAAACCATCATTAGTAAAACCAATAGTAATCCTTTTTAATTCATCGAAAATAAAGGAAAATAATGATAATTAAAAACTCCAACTATTATTGTTGGATATTCACAAAGAATGGAGAGATGGGTAATAAATGGTTAAAGTAGTATGCTAAAATCATTGAAGATGGGTGCTTGGAATGGTGAAAAAGGTGAAAATTTGATGATTTGACAGTTTCCCGTGGGAAAACAAAAGTAAAGTACTACTAGGAGGAGGGTATGCAGGACCAATAGTGGCTCATATTGCTAACCCCTGATAATTGGTACCATAAACCTCTAGAAGAAATCTGTGGAAAATTTTGGAAGGATTTACAATGCCAATGAATTATTATCTCATTTCAAGGTAATAAGCTCATATGGGGTTATCATTCCAAGGGAACCTTTTTTGTTAAGGAAGCCTATCACCTTGAAACAAGTCATCATGAACAACATGTAGAGAAAATATTGGCAAAAGTATGAAAACATTTATGGCCTAAAGTCTCAGTATTTGTATAGCTGGTAATTTAGAACAAACTTCTCACATGGAAAAATATCTAGAAGTGGAATCTTCAGGGCCCATCTCATTGCACCCATCTGTCTTTTGAATAGAAAAAACTCGGAGCATCTATTTAGTTGTTGTTATTTCTTTGATCGGATTTGGAAGAAGGTGGGAGAGTGATTTTCTAAAACAATTTGGATTCAACATATCTCCCAGGATACTAGAAGAAGATGATGAAAGCATGATTTTAATAACCCTATCCTCAATTGAATTTGGAACGTCTCTCATAGATTAATCCTCCTTTTGGGTATCTATAAGGAGTGAAATAGGAGGTTATTAAAGGGGGAGGCATTTCCATTGGAATCCATAAAATATATATTTGTGAAAAATGTCATGGAAATTGTTCTTGCACTAAATTTGTCAACCCAAGACTAGCAAGTATCAGGAGGGGAATTTGGACTTATGCAAGAATGGTTCCCCTTTATCCTTTAGGGTTCACTTGTCATAGCCCCCTCACCTAGTGTTGTTTCTAGCCCTTCTACTTAGCACTCCGCCCCCACAAATCCATTTGTGAAACTAAATTTTGATGGGGTATATAAGAGAAACGTTGGCCCTGCTGGTTAAGGAGTTATAATTAGAGACCATACAAGTAAGCCCCTGTTCATTTTCTTAGGGACAATTTGAATAAGAAAAAAATTGTAGTAGAGTTATTAGGTTTAAGAATGGGGTTGTAATATTCACAAAATCAAGGATTCAAAAGAATTTATGTCGAGGGGGACTCCCATATTATCGTCAACATGATTCATACATTACAAGCAAGATCACATATCCACAATATATCAAAAAGTTGGAAAGTAGAATCCTTGTTAGAATGGATGAGGAAACTCTTAGCCACCACACCAACACTTATTTTAGCCCACATAAGGCAAACAAGGAAAATCGTTGTAGTTTTTTTAGCAGATTATGGTTTCCTAGAAACATCTTTACCTCTGGTAGTAATCTAGAATTATTATCTTGAATATTCTATTAAAAATATTGTTGGAAAGTAATACATGAAGAATTTTGTTCCCTATATGGGGTGACTAATGGTGAGAAGAGGGGTGGGAGGGGCATGCCATTTCCCTACCAAACTAATAAATAGGGGGACATGGAAACATATCCCTTGCAAATGTCATGATTTGGAGCAATCTTGAATAAGCCAACTCATTGTTATGAAGGGAAATTGTCTGATCAAGGAGGTTGGCTTCAAGTGTGAGATACAAAGGTTTTCAAAGACACGCATGATAGGTTTAATGAAGATATGGGAGTTTGTAACCCACTATTCAAAGGCATCAATTTGAAATAAAGACCTGGTTGAGTGCGACACAAGGAATGTCTAGGGAAAAGAGATAGGAAGTAATGAAAAGTGTTATAAAGAGTAGAGGCATGCATTGTTTACAACCCCAGTGCGGTGGAGGAATTTAATATGTTGTGGGTGGGGGGTGTCAAGAAGATAGTTGAACCTCTTAGTGACCATGTGAATGAGGGAGGCCACCTTGGGGTTTAAGGTGAAATGGGGAGCACACGAGCAAGAAAAACATAGAGATGGGTGACATGGGGTTCTGAGGAAAATTCACATCTCTCCAAGCAATTTCTATTTTAATACATGGAATCCTTCCACTTCATTTTCCTGTGTTTCATTATTGCTCCATTTATCTCAAGGAATATCATTCTCCTCTATTAGTTCTTTAGGTAATATTATTCTTTATACCCCTATTCAATCCCTTCCTTCAAGTTCAAAGAGGAGTAAGGTGAATTGCCTAATGAGAATTTGGTATGATTTTCATGGGGTATTAGGAAGAATATGATCTAGAATTATAGGCTAGTATTCAAGCTATATGGAAAACTGGGTTTATATCTGCACATTGGTGTAATTCTCTTGGTGTGGTCTCAATTATTAGATGCTAAGGAAATTGGGTGTGCTTTGAATACTCTCTAGGAGCAAGGAGCAATTCATGGTAGTGGGAAACCCTAGTTGTTGACTGTGATAGAGACCTTCTCTAGGGAGTGTCAATTGAATAGTATTCATGGTTATGTTGTTCTAAAGCCATGGGGGGGAATTGGTGCTCTTGTTTTACCATTTTGGGCCATTGTCTAAAGGAAGGTTGGAGTTATAGGGGGTGAATATAGCTGGGAGAATTTAGGTCTAGGAGCTTTGCAGAGTTTGGAGTGCCTGATAGATACCAGTTGGGGATTTTCCCTCTCTATGGTGTACCTTGTCTGCTAGCGAAGGTGCCATGTGTAGAGAAGTTTTAGGATTTTCGAGAGTATGTTGGATTAGGGAAGAGAGGATCCTGGGGTCCATAATAGATTGCACTACCCAACTTAATTTTCAAGACTATCATCAACATGCTGAGGGAGAAAGGCATACCAAGGAGAGGTTTAGCATGCTATGAGGAGAGAGCTCAAAGAGGAAGCTCAAGGTTATAGAACAAAGTGGAAGGATTCACAACAAGTTTTAAGGAGTAGATCCCTTAACATGTGCACAAAGAGTTGGCCAAATATAAAGGGGAAGTTTCCTCACAAAGAACTTCCCTCTCAAACAAAGAGGTGGTAGCAAATTGGACAAGTTGGATTTCGAATACTAAGAACATGCATAGTTGAGCCAACCAATATTTAGAAGTTGTAGATCTCTATTGGAAGATTAATTTCCTGTTGGGATGTATGTTGATGGATAATCAAGAGGTTAAAAAAGACATTCTATAGACCGTGGACCTTATGCACGGCCACATGAAGCACCATGACTATAGGTTGGAAAAGATAGATTGATGTCTGACAAGGATTGATCAACACCTCAGTATCACTCCAATGACAACTAGAACTCTAGGTGATCCTATGGGTCCTATTCTGATTGCGAAGCCAAACTCGCAACCTCTCCCATGTATGTCTGATGAAACAAGCTTATGATTTTCTTTTTGTATCAATTTATGTATGTGGCTAGATAGGCTAATGTTATAACATAGGTTTGTTGTGTGCCAATCCTTTTAATTTTCAGCTATCTCTTGTGTCCCTACAAAGGGTACAATATTGTTTGTGGTTCGACCTCCCTTGCAAGCGACTAGAATGACTACGTTTCATTGCTTATGTAATTCTTGGTTTTAGTTAATATAATTCACCTTAAATATTTTTTTATTAAGAATATATATATTTTAAATATTCTATTACGTTTTTTATAATTTAAATTTTATATTGAGTTCAAGGAATGTTAAAAAAGGATATTGTTTTCATTACCATTGAACTACTTCTCAAGTGGCCTTTGCAGCACAGTTGTGACACAATGGAGGTTGGTCTTTATGGCATATGCATGGAACTATTAGAATTGAGAAAAGATTGGAACAAAAGACACAAAGGTGATAAGGGAAGGGGTAGGCCAATGAAGGGAAAATCAAGAATAACCATGAATTTAACTAAAAAAATCCATATTTCTTTAAGAAAACCAAGTACACAATGCATCTTGCATGCTTTTGTGATGACTATTGCTAATTCTAAGTATCAAGTGCTACTAGTATGAGGACAAGGCACTGTCAAAGCCATAGTATCATTGCAGACACATGCTCATTCATTAAGAATTAGGGTGAGAGCTACATGGGGAAGGGCGGGGGGGCGTGCGGTGTGTTCTTATTGTGAGATGAGATAACACATGGATGAAAGGCGCAATGTATTTTCTCCTTCCCCACTAACCAACAAGCACCATCATTAGCTCAAATTCAAAGGTAGTGAAATTGACTTTTAATTGTGGTGGAGTATGACATAAACTTGCTTTTAATTGATTAGAACTCATTTTCTTTCAATATAAGGAAACATGTTAAGATCTTGAGGTTAAAAGTTTTTTAAAGAAGAATGATAGATTTATCCACATTTATAAATAGTAGTGAATGTTCACTTTCTTCATTTATGGGGTTAAGAGGCCCTCTCCAACCTAGTATGGTAGAGATGTTGTCATGTTTAAAATTGTGACTCTATCAAATTACATAAAAATTATAATTAATTAATAATTAAACCAACTTAGATCTATCTTAACTCTGGGTCTCCGTCTACCAAGTGCCAATGAGGGATCAAATTCCTTGAGATGCAAACCTCTTTTAGAATAAAAAGTAATTTGATCCCTCGAGTAGATCCAAAGTTACGATGAATCTAGACTAATTATTTAAAATGTATAAGAAATATTTCTTATCATTTTTTCATAATAAATAAATAATATTAGTTTGATAAATAAACAAATAAATACCCTCATCAATTATTTTTGTCTTTTCCAACTTGTTTAGGTATACCTAAAAATATTCTTTCATATAATTGAGCATTATACAATAAATTTTATTACTTTTCAAGCATAAATATATAAAATTAAAATATTCAATTCTTTTGGTACTTGGTTTTTGTATGACCGAAACATTCTTTGATATAGTTGTGTTGTATCTGAAACATGTACTAAAAAGCAGTGGTCTAACCAGAATAAAAGACAAAACAGTTTGCCACAATCAAGGGAATGATTCCAGCACTCCCCCAATAATGCATACAAGAATCACAGGGTGTCTTTTTTAAACGTACGCACTAGTCTCTTTATTGTTACTGCAACACGGCAACTCGACCAACATGGAAACTCTTCGTTCGCAGCCAACTAATTACACCTACCTCGCATGCCATTTGCTGACAGATTTTAAAAACAGCTTGTTCACATCTAACGGACTTACACCCTCTTTCTTCCGCGCCAATTGCCAATCCTCAAAAGTTCAATATCGTAAAGCCCTACGCACTCTTCGCTTTCAATGGGTACATATCAAGCATTTCTGACTGGGCTTTCAGTCAGCGTTTACTGAGCGTTTGTTGTTTCTTTTGATGTGTCATGCCCTTCCGTAGTTGTGACTCTTTCAAACGAATATGTGTACGAAAGTCAGGTACCTAGATGAAGCAATCACTCACATTCTCAGTATTTTATTAAGGATTAAAATCCTTATTGTGGAAATTTTATTGTGAAAAAATGAAGTGATTTTTTATTTTATTAGTTAAAATTATTATAATAAGTATAACTTATTTTTAAAATATGGTTTAATTAAACATTAAATCAATTAAAACTCGTTTACAAAATTAGTGCCTACAACCAAAGACATAATAGCCAGCATGAAACAAGAACCATAGAGCAAAGAAAGACTATATAGTAGTGTAAGCTTAAATTTAAACATTGTAGACTGTAAATTTCTTTCACTAGATCACTCACAACCTCTGAGAAGACCAATCTAGTCAAGAATGATAACTAGGGAACTAGGAGAGACCAGAGCTTGAGAGTTGTTTCGAGGCGTTTCGGGGTTGGCCATAATAACATTGAGAGGTAAAACATTGACTATTGCTTCCTCATTGTTTTGAGCATTTGGGTTAGTGTTTGAATCAGAAACTATAAAACATTCCACACGGGTTAACCTGACAACAATATCATCAAGGTTATATTTAATATCCCTCAGTATGTGTTTTATCTCCTCATGGCCTGCAAAGAGCTTGTAGTTGTCCACCTGCTTGTCCCATATCACCATGTTGAGCAGTGTCTCCATCTGACAATGGTGAGTGATGGAGTGTAAAAAATAAATTATTTTTCTTCTGAATTTACCACGGTCTGGTACCCATTTCACAGTACTTCCAGATATCTCTGAATTAGAGAAATATTTATGGTACCTGAATTCTTTTGCTTCCAGATTGATAATTTATTTCCTCACTTCAAGGGGGATAATGTCGAAAAAATTAGCCACATATTCCCATGCAAGAGTCATTTATGCCTTGAGGAGGATGCAACCGACACACCACCCCAGCACACTAGTAGTTTTCGTTGGGGAGCCATGACATTCCTGTAATCCGAACCCTTGCCAAGAAAAACTACAAGACAAAACACTTCACAATTATGGTACCAACAAGAGCGTATATTGACTCAAATGTGAAGGAAGAAACTAGGTGTTCGACTGGAAGGTAGAACATTGTAGTAAGGAAGGTGTAATTTGAATTTCCTAGAACCTCGATGAGGAAGATATATAACACTTATCAACCTATTCAACTACCTACAAGGGAGAAGACTCAATCCGGGTTTAGAACCAAATAGAAAAAGAGTCAGAATACGACATCCCACATACAAGAACTGGACAGTGAAACGAAACTCTAGATGGTTCAGACACTTGCAAAGAGGTCGGTGATAAGACCACCACAAGTTCAAAGGATGACCCAATCCCCATGTTGTGCAGGAACAACACAAAAAACATTGAGAAAAAGACCCAATTTCAGGAACCATACTAAGAGAAACTTGATGACAAGAGAACCTACAACTAAGGGAAAATGAAGGACGAAAACTGGGGATAACTGAATCTTGACCACAAAACACTATAACAATCATGATGCCTCCCTTCTTAAGCTGGGAGGATGACTCCTGTGGCCAATAGGGTAGCTCTCTAATATTGATTAGACAAACATAATTTCACCACCCTGCTAACATTCGAGGCCTTATATAAGCCATTGCGCATACTGGGAACCTAATAGAGTAGAAAGAGAGTAATCAATGAAACCTGCACAACCCTATCCAAATGTCTCGGTAGATCTGTAGCTTAAAAAACCCAAGACAATATCACGTGATGAGCTCATAAATGAGCATAAAGCCTCTGTCAGAATGATTAAACTAGATAACCAATCCACCATTGCAGGGGTTCTCCATATCTAGGTCGACATAAGGAATTATCTTGCTTGAGATCCTGGGACATAAGAATTCCTTGATTTGAGGTTGTGGGCATTTAATCACTCATGCCCATGACATATGATCCTGCGTATGAGCCCTTGGTTGTGCCATGCGCAGGACATGTGAGGGGCGATGTGGGACCAATTTTCAACCTCGAGGACCACAAAAACTTTGCCCATTCCCATAGCACACATGTATCATTGTTTATTGGTGTTTGCAACGTCGGGATGTGTGATGCGTCATTGAAGCCGTTTAAGATTCTCGCCAGAAAGGGGATACTAGGAAAACACCCCCATCGGGGATATAAGACTTGGCATTAAACTTGTCATGCTCCATGATTTGTCTAACTCCTTAGAAGTCACTTCTCTGTTCCAATTCCATCCAAGGATCATCAATGTACACGTGGCTTTGTTGGCTTTGCCAGCTCGCCGTTTGATCTGCGACCCAATCCCCTTCCTGCTTCATATGAATGGGAATTATATAGTCAAAATTTGTTAGTAGGCCACTTATATTTGTGACCATCTCCTTTAGGTGCCAACTATGTATAGTTCTATCCAGTGGATGACTACGAAGTAGTTTCCTAATACCTGTTATGGCCAACAAGGAGTCCCCATGGATCTGTAACAATCAATAACCTTTCCTAGTAGCAATTTGAAGACCTCACTCAAGAGCCATGAGTTCTGCCATATTGTTTGTGTCTAAGCCATAGGAAAAAGCAGAAACATGCAATGAGTTTGAGTTAACATTTCTAAATATTCCTCGTACCCTAATTTACCTGGATTACCTTTTGCTGCACCATCAAGGATTAATGTAACGAAACCTTGAAGGGGTGGGATAAATGAGGTCAAATTGATTAATTTGATGCTAACAGACGCAATGTGATTTATGACTCCTCTGATATTTTGAATGCCCAAGGTTTTTAAAATGATTTCCTCTTCCATATTGGGTTCGAATCCTTCGTTGATGGAGGAGACACCATGACTATTTCCCTAATATTTTTGAAAATAGTATCCTAAACGATCCGCAGTTTCCTCTACTTACCTTTAAGCATTCTAAGATTTATTTCTTTCCCCATATTCCAAAGTGTGAAGCCAAGTGCTCGCTGTCATGCTTTGGAGATCATGGCATTTGATCTTTCTCCAAAACCATTCCTCAAGCCATGATGTAATTGATGAGGAAAAAGGCATATAGCACCTAAATTTTTTTAAAATAAAGTGCCATAGATCCTAGGGAAAATGACATAAAATCAGAAGGTGATGGATCGTCACTTCCTCTGGCGAACAAAATAAATAGATGGATGGTCCTACGAACCCTTGTATTGAAATATCTCCCACATGAGCAATCACCCCCAAGCGATCAACAATAAGAAGGTCAATACTTTTGGCCAACCACAATCCTTCCATATATAATTTCCACAGTTTAAGTTGTGCTCGATACTAAGTGTTTTTTAGGATGAAAGAGGATTCTTTTAACATGAATGTGCCTTAAGATTGTCTTCCCCATCGAAGTATGTCATGCTTCTCTGATCTACGAATTAGTCTCTTTTGGAAGATAAAGTGAAACTGAGTCCATTGGTTTTCCCCTATACATATATTAGTTTTTAAGTGCCAATCACTTTTTGACTTCCATTGACACCAAATTCGATCAGTCACTGCTCCTTTCCAAAAATGCACAACCTTAAAACCTCCTTAAGCTTGAGAAAACTTCATTATTGGTTGAAGGTCCTCAATTTATTGCAGTCAAGGAAGTTTATTCCATGAGCCCTCCCAAAAATCAATCGTCATTCCTTTTCTGATCTCCCAGAATTCCTGCTGCTTAACTAATTCTTTTGTCTGGGAGACCCAATTCCAAATCCCCAAGCCTCAAATATTGCCTTCAAAATGCAATTGTTCAACTTGGGTGCACAGAGATAGGTATTTTCAAAACCGAATTTGTTTCCATAGTTGTGAGCCACCTTGAACCCACAACCACCATAATTTCATGCCATACAATTTATTAATAAAGATAAGATCATGCAAACCTAATCCACCGTAGCTTCGAAATTGATAGCTTAGGCTAGCCCACTAGCACCCATTTTCGCTTGTTAGCATAACCCTTCCATAAGAAATTTATCCAAATTGAGTTTAATTGGTTTGACATCAAAACTGGAATTGACATTACCGAAAGTTGATAGTTGGGTATAGCTTGAAGTATTGGTTTAGTATGGACTAGGTGACTTGCAAAGTTCAACAACTACAAAGCCCAATTGTTGATTCATGATAATTTAATAAATATAACATATAAGGACATTAAATGGAGGATGAAAGAACTTCCCAAAGGAAAAGGATGTAGAAATTCTCACTGTAGATTAATTTGATTATGTAATGTACTAAATAAAATTACTTAATCTACTTCTACTATCAAACTTTTGAAAGCTTAATCTATTTTGAGCAAGATCAAACATAACACATAAAACAGAGAAGAACAATCAATCACACATGAAACACAAAAGAATACTCTGGGAAAAGCCTCAGCTAGAAAACCCCACTATCTGTATTATCATACAAGTGGAAATATCTCAAGATTACACAAAGCTTTAGCTCTCACAACTATCTAGTTCTCATTACAATCCCTCACTGCTACTCATAGATAGAATAGAAAACACATATGCCTTCTCCTCTATCCTCCAAGCCTCCTATTTCCTTGCTTTGTTCCTCTAGGATGATTCTACTGTTACCAAGTATAAAAGTGATCTCACACACTCATCTCACACATTGTAAAAACTGCACAATCCTCAAGGAACAAGCACAAAGCTTTAGCTCTAACAGCTATCTAGTTCTTAGTACAATTCCTCACTGTTGCTCATAGATAGAATAGACAACACATATGCCTTCTCCTCTGTCCTCCAAGCCTCCTATTTCCTTGCTTTGTTCCTCTAGGATGATTCTATTATTACCAAGTGTAACAATGATCTCACACACTCATCTCATACCTTGTAAAACTGCACAATCCTCAAGGAACCTTGTTCCTTCTGCATGGAAGAGTTTCCTTTATAGGAAAATTCCTTCAATTGATAGTACAATGTCCATATCTTTAATCTCAACTGGGTATTTGTTTGAACTGACATGCATGAGTTATTTATGAGAGAATCTTCAGTTATCTGGAGTACACTAGTTTCATGCATACATGCATTAACTGACTGAACTCACAATTAGTTCCTCAAACTGTTTGGAACTAATATAACTAGACTTAACTCAGTTAATTGAGCTAACTAATTACAACTCATCCTTATCTCCTTAATTAAGGGATAATCTCCTTAATTTAAGGGATAATTGTTGCATGACTTCACAAAGACTTCTAGCTTGAATTTCTCCAACTAATTAACTCAAGATGAATTAATTAATTATTTTTCAAGTAGCTGGTGAGACTAAATTCGAATTTTAATTCAAGGGCAAATTAAAATTGGAATATACCGAATGCTATTTTTAGCATTTATTGTTGCTATTTTCAACAAAGGAAAAGGTAGATAAATATGAACCCAAGGAAATGTTAAAAGCATATGAATATATAATAAAAAGGAAAAGCATTAATTGATTTGAAAGAGTATTACTAATAAAATGAAAACATTTCTTTATAGCTTGGAATTAAAAGTTTTGATTTGAATGGAAAAAATGAAATAGGAGAATTATATTGTAAAGGTTGAATGGAAAAGAGAAATGATAGTTGATTTTAAATATGATTATGAACTAAATAAAAATGTTTGATTATGATTTGGTATTAATTTAAATTATAAGTTGAATGGAAAAATGATATGTTGTAAATTTTTTAAGGGAAATTATTATTATAAAAATAGGTTTTTTAAAATGATAATAACTAGTGTAATTATATCAATTAAACGGTTAATAAATATTGATAGAAATCAAAACAATTATTTCGCAATACATCTTACATTATCATGTAAAAATAAAAATAAATAAATGACAATTCCATTTAAAAAAAATTATTATTATGATTATTAAGAGGTGGCAGAAGGGGAGGGCCTATAATTAATCTTAAAGGAATACTAGCCATTAAGTACTCTCGAGGGATGCACAAGAAGACCAACAACCAAGCAAAAATGTATGATCTATTGATAGGAATAATATTCACTCAAGATATCAGAATCCTTATCTAGTAATCTTGGGAGACTCTTTGATTACTATACAACATCTTTGCAATGAATCATCTCCTAAAGATAACCAAATCAAGCTCCTTCTTCAAAGAATTGAATATGCTTTGGAACACTTTCTCTTGAAGTATTTATTTCATATTTTCAGATGTCAAAATATAGAATCACATTGTCAATCTAATCTAGCATGCCTCCTCAATGTGGGTCAGACATAAATAAATGACTCCAAGGGCTAGAAAACTTTAGCTTAGGTATAAGAATGATATATAAAAGTCTCATGTTAACCTCACCACCTCTCAATCATGGTGGAAATATAATAGGAAATATAAGGTTGAATAATCATATGCAAACGCCTTTTATTATTTGTGTCATGGCTCTAGCTAAGAAAGTGGACCATGCATGGAAGGCTACCCCATTAAATCCACATGCTCAAACCTCGATGTTCAGATGGAATCGCCTACCTTGAATTGACCTTATACTTCTCTGTATAAAATGAATTCTAAGAATCTATGTGTCATGAATATTAATGGTGAATATGATGGTCTCCTCGTGTGAGGCCAACGAATCTCGCTTTAAATCCATAACTTGTGTCTCACTCCCTCATAGATATGTCAGGGTACAATTATAGTGGCTACATCCTCCTGATCGCTCCCAAGTAGATTTTGTGTCAAACCATTTTGAAAATATTGCATGGTTTGCTATTACTGGTGACGATGGGTTCTATGATTGGCTCTTTGTGAATGCATGTTCTATCCATGTCAGTGGGTCCCATTCCCACAACAAGGTCAATTGGAGCAATCTCTTCACAAGAGCTCATGAGATTTCTCAATCTATGTAGAGAAGTGGTAGTTGATTGGTTTGTGGCTTCCTAAGAAGTCTAGACATCAAAGATTGTGGGTATAATCCTTAGGTCTATTTTATTTACTTGAGTTATACTATTATTTGGTTTCCTCTATTCCCAAGGGTGAAATCCTCAGTTTCATTGGCATTTTGTCACCCTTGGTTGTCGTTTATCCTTCTCTGCAATTTCCCTATGCTCTTAGCATCCTCAATTTTCTCAGTCCCCACGCTTGTGAATCCTCATGGAAGTTTTGAAGTTAGACTGCCCTCCCTTGATGTTGCCTCTCTTGTCTATGTAATTACTGTTAGCCTGGTGCCCATTGGTGTCTCTTGTACTCACTTTGATAGCTCTATCTACTCCCATTTGAATCCCCTAAGCCTAGACTTCTCTGTCACATGGGCCCCCCTTCCACATGATCAATCATGCTAACTAAGAAAGGAAAGTCAACTAATCTTGGAGGAATCAGTGCATGTAATGGTTGCAGTCAACAACTTGAGGCCCTGTAGATGGAGAACATGGGTATCAAATGAAAACTTAATTAACAAATGGATTCTATCATATTTCTCATGGAGGGAATTCATTCCCTAAAGTGAAGGCTCTCCCTTCAAGATGAATAATTTGATGCATTTTGGTGGTAGATAGAGGTCCTGAAGAAAACACCTCAAGCTCCAAATAACCAAAACATTGGCAGTATTGTTTCAATCCATCCAAAAGGAAATTTGTAATTAGACCTCAACAAGCCTCTAGAGGAGTGGCTTCCTATTATGAATGTGTCCTTATAATAGAACAATTTTGTCAGATCTATGCATGTCAATTTTTTTATTGTAGTATGTTTCCATCATAGTCTTTTAGGTACATAAGGTAGCGCCTCATTGGAGGACCCTATGAAAGAAGATGCAATCTACTAAATCCCCTATGTATTTGTTGTGACCAAGCACAAATTTTAAGACAATCTCTACTCATTTGTGTTATACACACACACACACACACACACACACACACATTCTGAAGAAAAAATTGTAATTTTATTCAACTTTAAAAGAAAGGAATAAAATTACATTCTACAGATGTTCGAATGCATTTGATCATGCCAACCTTTTGGATGATGCACAAAAAGAGGAAGAAACTATAAAAAAATAACCTAAATTTGACAGGCTTAAGTGTGATACAAATCACTTAGCTTCCCCATTTTCATTTCTTTTTCTCCATCTTTCTCTGGATTCCTTGATTAGGAGCGGTTGTTACTATTTCTAGGTGATTTCCTTCTACTTTCATGGAGAATTTTTTGTTTGAGTCCAAGCTCTCAGATACAAGGGTTATCTTTATGCCCCTTGCTTTCTTTTAAGTGGGTGATTTCGTCTTCTGCTACTTCAATACTATGCTCTCTATAAATTCAATATTTCTTTGACTAAAAGTCATTATTCCTGACTAATCCTCCACTTTACCATTTGATTGGCTGCCAGTTTGTGTTTGTGCTTTTGTATTTGGAATATTTTCCTTAGGATCATACATCTAAAGGTAAAACTTTAGAGCACAAGTAGAGATGAAAATTTATTGTACAAGAAAACTACACCCATTGATATAAGTATTTAGGTGTCAGCCATAAACCATTAACTTGACATATTAGTGCCTTAGATTGTAAATTAGTGATGTATGATTTTACCTCCGGGGTTTTTAAGTCCATAGCTAGAACCTTTTCCATTTTCTCAACAATGTAAGGTCTTGGAAAAATTTTAGACAGATCAACTGGAGTGACATTATTCCATTTTAGTGCATCATTGATTGAGATATATCCATTAGGGTTGAAATATGTTAGGCCATTTGACTTATTAATTCTTGCAGCTCCTCCCCTCAACTTCATATTTTATATGATGGTGGAGTTCCTTTGAATGTTGTAATATTTCAATTAAATGGCATCTTGTAAAAATTTTACTTTAGAAATCAAACTTTGTAAGGATTTTGGTATACCTAGGAAGTTTTGAATGATCTGCTTCAGGTCTTTCACTAGATCCAGACCTCAGAACCCTAGTAGGATCGATTTCCCATTAAGTTTTTCAATGAAGACATGGAAAAATATCCTTCGGATCCATATCTAGGAACTATAGTATCCTCTCTGCATGTCTCTCCACTAGATCTAGGATGCCTCAAATCCATTTACCTTACCTTTCCTATTAGCTTTCTCATGACTATCATGCCATTATCCATTTACCCCAATGGACCCAACAAGCCAACTACCTGTCATATTTTTGCCTTCAACTACACTTTATTCATTCACCCGGATTCATCAGGGTCTTACATTACATGTTGAGTTTCACTCAACTCTCCCCGAGCTCCATTAACTTTCCTCTTTCCCAACCAATTCCCAAGACCCTCAAAACATAAAAGGAAAGAATAAGAAGGAAAGATAAAGAAAACAAGCAAAACCAAACAACAATACAACACCACAAATAAAGAGGCATGGTCATGCACCAGACACAATCAAAACCACAAATCAAGCAAAAAATGACCATTAAACACCAAAAGAAAAAAACTTTCAATAGGAACCATGACTCAATCCACATGGTTCCCAGTGCTTCCAAGGGAAAACTCAACCGAGCCTTCTTCAAGATTTCATGGAAGTCTCTTTTTCCATGCAATTCCCTGCATCATACTGCCATAAACACACATATGTTAGTGCATAAATAAATACAACAATATAATAGTTTCCTTACCTTGATGTACTAAGAACACTACCCTGCAGATAAACACATGCACACATCATCTCTCAAGGGGTTTCAATTCCCTTGACAGATTCAACTATAACTAGAAACCATCTATTATTCTTGTATTTGGCCAATCGTCTTCCATGTAGCTTCCTCATCCCAAAATTGCTTCCAGCCACTTTAAATTTCTCTATTGATCGGTCTCGAAGAGTGAGCTTATTCTAATGCCAAATGCATTGAGGCTTTTCCTAGAACTCTCCCCATGGTTCCACTTCTACATCAATGATGGATGTTTCATGATCTTCCTTCCTGTTATCCACTACTACATATATACGAGGAATGCTCTAACCTACATCCCCATCTAATTGCACCTCCTGCTTACTGTAAATCTGAGGCATAACATGCTTCCCCCATGCCACTCTAATACAAGGGTAAATCCTTCATTGATGATCTCCACCATGGGTTCAACACCACAATGGTTCTATGACATTTCCTTTATTCTACTGCTCCACAAGCTAAGACCCATGTCCCATCTCAACTACATTGAACTTCTTGCAAGGGGCCATATTTTCCTTTTCACCTGCATCCTTAGATCTTCCTTTCTTCTTAGGCCATTCTCCTTTAGTTTTCTCATTAGCCTTCTAGTCATGCTTGAACTTAGGCTTGCACTTTGACTACTCATAACAGTGCTTCATCTTTCTAATTTGCTTCCTCTAGAAACTGAGGCTCATCAAACTCAATTTGGTCTTTGAATGCTAATATAAACCCACTAATGAACCTTTGAATCTTCACTTTCTTTTCCTTAAGATAAGGCACATACCTCAATAGCTCAAGGAATCTACTAGTATACTCATCATTTTTCATGGAACCCATCTTCAACTCATAGAATTCCTTGGTTGTTTCATCATAGTATCTTCCAGACAAGTAATTCTTCGTGAAGAGTCTCTCAAACACATCCGAAAACAAATCCTCTTCTCTATTTCCTCTGACATGCTTCACATCTTCCCACTAGATATATGATTTCCCTTTGAGACCGAATGTAGTTATCTTGGCTTTCATGTTATCTGAATACTCATGCAATTTAAAGAAATTCTTCATTCCAAACAACCATTCTTCTGCATCTTTTGATCTCTTCATCAAACATAGGAGGCTTGGATTTCTTGAATTCTTCAGGAAAATATCCCTTCTCACTCCTCCTATAAGGATGATGGTGGTAATGGTGATGACATCTCTCGGAGCCAAAACAATAATACAACCCAAAAGCACTACCTCTCTTGTCAAGTATATCCAAATATCTACCATCTTTGACTGTGTAATCTCTATATAACCTTTTTCCTCTATGAGACCTGCTTCCATATGCCCCATTAGTATTGTCCTCCTGTCCATGACTAATCCTTAGCAATCCTTGTTTCAACAAATTTGAAAATCTTTGAAGAATCACTACATTAACTTCCGCCTACTTTTCCTGAGCCCTTGTAAGTCTTTCTTGTTCTTCAATCAACCTATTATTATATGCCTTGCAACTTCTAATTTCTTACCACATACTCCTTAGTGTACTTGCTAGATCAGGAGAATACTCTTCTCCTTGTTGCCCAACTGACTTTTCCCATTCCATAAAATTAACATTAGGGCTATAAGGAGAGTCATATGGATTGTACTCAACTATTATGCTCTTCATCTCTTGGCCTTCTATTGTCTTGCAACATACCATGTTAGATAAACCAAAGAGAAGACATAATCAAGATCATACCTCAGTATATCTCAGGGGACGCTCTCACATCTAGACAACTTAGTCTAGATTAGTAAGATATATCATATCAAGAACTTAACCACAATGATTATAATCCTCATGCATTTGTGATCCATATTTATGTAGGAATGAATAAAATACATATTTAAACAAAAACACAAGGTTACAATGAAAAGTGAACTTCAATTCATTAATAACAAAATACTAAAAATTGTTTACATGCAGAATGGAAATAAACTAGCTCGGGTGATGGCATCTTAGCTCTAAGAAGAGATGTGGTAGCCACTTGCAAATGAATTGTGTTACAATGATGCTCGTAGGAATTTTTATTATCGAAAAACAAGGGAAAACCCCACATATCCAATAACCTAACCCTAGGAGATGAAGTGCCAAAAGTTTGTGGGCACCATTGGGGTTAGTTGGTACACCAACTTCCTGTGGTCGTAACTTTGGCATACAATCTCCATTTGATGTGTATGATACCTTGTTATAAATATCTATCTAAGGACTACAACTTTGACTAAAAATATTATTTCAAGCAATGGGATTTCCTATTCTCCAAAAGAAAAGAAAAGAAAAAAAAAGGAGTCTTTTAGGGCCTCAAAATGGCCCCGAAAGTTCAAGACCCGAAAAACTACCAAAAATAGTAAATTATGCTACAATCACTGAAAATGAAAGTAACAGTGCTGGGGTCCAAGAGGAATAGGTGAGTGGCCACCAATATACACCTATATTAATTTGACCACAATTCATATAGCAGCAAGCTAACTATCATGCATGACTAACCGATGCACATGCATATGACCACACTAATCACTAACATCTATCATGCATACAACAATAAAATGATAGGCATGCATATAAAAACCATTGACCATCATGCCTACATGCCAAACATATAAACCTATATGATGATTTGCTTTTACCTTGAGGTCTAGTGCTACAACCACGCTTTGATACCAACCTGTAACCACCTCACCCCACAATTACCCACTTTTACAAGTTGTCCAGATAATCATGGGTTGAGTTTCACTATGATATGACCCAACCTCTAAGTTCCATTTATGGAAGTGGGGTCTATTAACTAGAAGAAAAGTGACATCCCTCAGAGACTACAGGCCACTCAAGAGCCTGACATCCACTCCAGGTGGTCAATCCCTCAAATGGAACTCATTTTCACTAGCTTAACTCCACAAGCGTACCCATAACAAAACATCCATACAGTTGGGAGGCTATAACCGCACCCATAAGCTTGTCTCCATGTGGTTATAACCCAAAATGCCCAATTGTGTGCCAACAATTGTGAGGTTTATATCACTTTTTCAGACTAGCCTCTAGGCCATTGCCTATAACTACCTATAAATTTCTAGAAACATAATTAATATGATAACAATGTTGAAAAATCAATACTCAAGCAAGATCTGGACCAAGACATGCCTAATACATAATGGACATTTCATCAAATAGATAGTAAACATAGAAGCTACATGTCACGAATGCATATCTAAACATAAAATTCTAAACTTCATCCGAGAATCATCAAGAAGGCTCAATTCCCTTTCTAGATAGATGCAAAAACACTTGTTAGCCCATGCATTCATCAACCAATTGATAACTTATCAAATCATGAATGAGATCCATAACTAGAACACATCATAGAACCATGCATATAATCAACATATAACCATAATAAAGACCATGACAAATCAACCATAAGATCAACATAATAACCAATACAAGTGCTCATAGGCCACAATGAAAAAATAACTCATATTAACATATGAAAAATCCAAACAAGTCAAGGACTTCCATGTACCACCCAACCATAGATTGGCTAAACCAAAATATCTCTTTTAGCCAATCACCCCTACACTATATTCCAAGCAAGCATGTGGGATCATATTGGTTAAAATAAAGTAGAACCAACTAGGGCTTCCAGTGACCAAACTAGCTCAATTCTCAACCATAGTGATTTCACCTAACTAGTCCATAAATCGCTAATACCAACCAGATTGCTCTCTTCCCAATTTTCCCAAGGCTCCATGGGTTTTATCTCAACCCACAACCTCTAGGTAAATGAAGATATTATAGGGCCCTAGAGATCTCCCATCTCAACCCATAACGTCTAGGGAACCTAAGATGTTATAGGGCTCCAAAGATTCTATCCTAGCCCACCACATCCAGGGAACCTAAGAACCAATAAAAAATACAAATAGGGAACCCACTACATCATGGCTATCCAGGAAATGACAAGGCAAGGCTAAAACCACTATTGATCCAGGAAAATCGCCATGCCAATGACAACAAAATAGCCAAATAATCACATGCATATACCATGCATATGAACCCAAGTATGCTAAATCACATATGCACACTATTACCTGCAAATCTACAACTAATTTGTGTCCTTAGTTTTTGTTGTCCAAACTTCCTCTTACACTCCCTTGCTTACCTTTGCTTGTCATTTTCTTGCTTGTCTAAGTGCTTGCTCCTTCTCATCTTGGAGCTTGATTTCTGATAACTGATCAAAATATTAGCAAAAGTTGTCAACTATTTCTCACGTGCCTTTTTATCATTAATGTCTAGTCTCTTCCTTTCCTTTTTCCTTTTCCGTTAATTTTCCTTCATTTTATCTCTAATTTCCCTTTCATGCATATTTGCATTTCTTCATCTTCCCTTTCTTATATTTTCCTTTATTTTCATAATTAAATTCCATTTAATGCCTATTTTCCTTTGCCAATGTCTTTGCCAATTTCCATAGCCATTAATAAACCACAATTGATTCCCATTATGATGTTTTCCCACCATTCAACTTGGAATATGTGTCCCATGACCTTGGTTTTGTTATATTTACATGGAAAATCAACTAGAGGTTGCTACACCCTAGTTGTGTGATGATGACCGAGCAACACGAGGGTTTCCTCGGGTTAGCAATACCATACCATGCGAGTTCATATTGGGGGATATATATTGAGGAAAAATGACATAATATATTAAGCATATAATATGGGGTAAAGGGTCTTTATATTGGTAGGTATAAAAAAAAAGTTCAAAGTTAATGGAAAAATATAAAGGAGTATAAAAAATGCTAATGAAAAATGGATACCTACAATATGTAGTGAAAGTAGTGGTTTTTTGAATTGGGAAGGTGTATTTGGTTTGTATTGGTAGGGGGTTAAATAATGTGATTTTTAGAGGTATTTTCCAATATGTAGTTAGATTAAGTGTATTTTTTAGTATACCACAAACACACGTGATATGTCAAAGGTTAAATAAGTGAAGCCCCTATGTAGAGCATTGAATACAGATTGTAAAGACCCTATCATTGCATGCAAAATCCATATCTCCTCTCAAATTCTCAATCCCTCGTTTCAATTTCTTCAATTATTATTATTATTATTATTATTATTATTATTAAAAAAAATTAATATATGAGTTAAACATATATACATTTAAAAAAAACATGTAACAAGATTCTTAACATGGAGATTCATCCCCGCATGAAGTTTCTTAACTTGTAAATAAGCTTTGTTACAATGTCGTGGGCTAATACCATGGCTTATTAATAGCACATGCCAAAAAAACCATAACTCATATTCACATGACATTTTTTTAATTAATCAATTTAATTGTAATGACAAAAGGGGCATAACTATTTTTGAGATAAATCTCAACCTTGATTTGTGGCTACTACTAAAAATATTTTAGAATGTTTTTTGGAGGGTAAATCCCTACCATCCACCTAATACTTATTGATAATCAAATCAAAATTAAGCCCTATTCCAAAATAGACATGCCTAGGAAAAAATATAGCGACTAAGAGTGATTGAAGAAGATTAAAGCTTATAAGTGCAAAATAATAACATCTACTTGATAGAAATTTTAAGTCAACTAATTCTTAATTTGGAAATGCTTTTACAATTATAAAGAATTAGTTAATTTAAAGTTTTATGTAAAGTAAGCATTATATAAAACTTTAAATCAACTAATTCTTCATTTAGAAACGTTTTTTACAATATCAATCTCTTCTTGCATTATTAATCTATTACTTTTAATCAATTTGAAAATCTATATGTTTAATGTATTTAGATAATTTGGGTAATGAGATATGTCTTGAGAGGTCATTTCTCTATCCAACTACCATTATAACCATAAGTGGCATGATGCCCATTTCAAATGAGACTTCTCCACATTGACGAATGGAAAGGATGCTAATTAAAGGAAAATGTAGTCACTCTTCCACTACATTCTTTTGGTTTCACTCATTAGGAGGAATGGAGGAACCTAATCCCTTGAGGGCATGGAATGATCCATCTATAACACAGTTAAGAAACTTAATGAAGAAGATATCACTAGAGAAGAGGGATGAAATCACATATTCAGATTAGCATCTTGCAATAGCGATGAAGGTAGACTTAGGATCTAAAAATAAACTAGGTAGAAAAAATTGAATACTAAGTGCATTGATTTTGTGCCAACAAGGTGAGGAAGACATAATTTAAGGAGGACTAGAGTGTCTATGATATCCCTTTTTGTTATTCCTCTTGTACTTATCATTGTGACTTTGTAATTCATTTAAATATTGTGGAAATGTAAATACAATGGCTGGTTGTGAGGAGTGAACAAAAATTCAGAGTTTGAGGAGAGGAGTTACTTGGGAATTGGTTAACTTAGGCTATTCATATAATGGCCACAAGTTTTTTGATTGGGATTAGTGGCTTGCATGGTGGGCAGGTAGGTAGAGCATGGGCTTCTTGAACGAAGGACAAGCCCATACCACCTTTGTTCCTTGTGGGTTATCTTGTGTGTCAACACACAAGGGGCTACAAGGTGGTAGGGAAAATTTTAAGAATGGAAAATTACTTTGAAGTTTAAAAACATTGGCGAATATCACTAGTCCCTAATATGCAATCTATAAAATGTTTATTGTATATTTGTAAAATTATTCAAATTTATAATGATTTTATATATAGTCTCTATATAATGGTGGTGATTTTTAAGGCAAAATAATTTTATATTGTAAAATTTGGGTGAATCATTTTTAGAAAAAAATTGAAATTGGTGAGTCTTTTTTTTGGGAAAATCATGGAAAAGTAGCCCACCTCTGAATATTAGCTCCTAAAAGTTTCCATGCAAGGGGGTTGGTGGGTGAAAGAGGAACTGACAGAAAAGAATGATGACAATAAGCATTTGAGAGACGAGGAGGAAAACACATTTAGAGAAAATACTGGTAGAATCAAGTGTGGTCACAATTGGAAATGGATCACAGACACACCTTGTGTGTTGTGGGTGCTTGTATGCTAGGTTGGGTATATGAGAATTGTGAGTGAACTCATAGGGTAAAGGAATAACATTAGGAACAAGCATTGGCACTGGGGTCAAATAATGTTGAGGAGAATGGATGAAGAGGAAGAAGCAGGAGGAGACATTGTGTATTTTGGAGCTATGTTGGGTTGAGTAAGTGGAAACTTAGTGTACTCTGGATCCCTGGTTAGCAAAGGGAAAGATTTTTGTTTTTCTGGTATCTATGGGATTATCAGATATACAATAGTTTTCCCTATATTCCTAGTTGAATAGGTGGAGAAACTGGGGAATATAATCTTGAGCTAAGTGGGTGGAGACATGGTAGTCTTTGGATTCCTATGTGATTAGATGGATTGGAATAAATTTAAATTCCCTTGAGCACTTGTCTCTTCAGACTTTGTATCCGGCTCGGGGGTGGTCAGCTACAAGAAATATTTTAGTACAGTTGGCCTATGGTTGGGTGGAGAGTGGGAGTCTCTCTCTTAGTTTCTAGTCAATAAAAATACAGATAAGTGTATTAACTTTTATTTCTATTACAATACGAATGTTGATTTGATATTTTTATGGGCTATAAAAATGGTTGTATCAACAATGTCTATATAGGAATGATATTATTCTTGGATGTTTTTAATGAGATGTATATGTAATTGTTCTCATGGGTTTGAGGGCCTTAGAGACCCATGGATTTATTGATACTTCTATCGATTATAGAGCTAATTTTATAATGTGCGACTTTCATTATTGGCATGGACAAGGTTATTTAGTGGCATAGACCCATTGAATATTTTATTTTGTACTGCATGTTTTATCATCGAGTTTGATGTTGTTGTGTTGCACCTAGTTTGGCATTATGGTATGTTGCTACTGCGCTTGATGTGTAGATCAGTTTTAGCCAATGTTGGGCTTATTAAGTGACTGATAAAGGGAATTTTAATAAGTTTTATTAGAAAATATTATGTCCATAGGAAAGTTTGAGTACTAATATGGAAATGAGTGATTCATTTCTACAAGGAGAGATGTTCCGAGCAATAATGGACTTCAAGGATGTTTGGGTGAAATACCTAAAATCCTTGCATTCTTAAGGTTGTGAGTTGCATGGTTATATGCCTATGATTATGTGGAATGATTTTGATAATATGATAAATGAAATCAATGTTGATAAAGGGAACACAATTAATAGTGTTGAGTTTTTAAGTGCAATAGATACACGCACAATATTTTTGAAATATTGATAATTAATTCTAATGATATAGATATTCCTTTAGCAATTTAAGATTGTCATTAAGAAATTACACTTTAGTAATTCAAACATAAAACAATAAGGATAATAGAGATCAAAATTCATAAAGAGAACACAAGATTTACCCTCAGAAAACCCACTTAGGGGAAAAACCCAACTAACCTTTTTCTTAGAAAAATTATTTAGTTTGACAAGAGGTACATCTAATTTTGTTATTCAAATATGAACGCAAACTGAACAACAAAGCTTATGGTCAAACTTGGTCCACAACTCTCAAGTAAATCCTTCAAACTGCCCCGCAACTCAACCCTGCAACTCCAAATCTACACTTTCGACCCCGCAACTTGGCCTTGTAGCTTCAACTCTACAACTACCCAAGATCCACATGTGCAAGATAAGATAGATGTGTGTGTGTGTGTGTGTGTGTGTGTGTGTGTGTGTGTGTGTGTGTGTGTGTGAGAGAGAGAGAGAGAGAGAGAGAGAGAGAGAGAAATATGATATTTTTCCTTCTATTCATCCTTCTTGTCCTTCACTTGGATGCCTAGAAACTTGGCCTTGCAACTTCAACTCTACAACTATCTAAGACACAAGTGTGAGAGAAGAGAGATGTGTGTGTGCGTGTGTGTGTGTGTGTGTGTGAGAGAGAGAGAGAGAGAGAGAGTTTATTATGCGAGGTCAAATGGTGCCTTTGTGGAGGAGGTCAAATGCCTTTATATAGTAGCATGCCTTCTCGAATGGGTGTGTCTCTTCACTGGAGCCAACTTGACGATAGAGGGGGGGGCGTGAATTGAAAATTCTGGAACCAAAAATTAAAAATTAATTTCGAAATTTTCTCTTTTAAATCCAACATAAATAACATGTCATATAATTAGTCTTTCAGGGGCTAAATAGTCAAAATGACATGAATAAAATGTCTTTCAAATTCTTTATGCATTACAAGGGCTCAAATATAAATTATGAAGACCAACCATAGCTACAAAAATCAACACTCCCTATTAGCTAGGGATGTATTCATAATGAATAGATAGGTGCTCTTCTTGTGAACACATTTCTCTAAGAAAAGTTTATAATAAATCATCATTAGTATCAATATCATTCAACTACCATAATTCTAGTCAATATATTTGACACATAGTAGAGTTATCAACATCAATAGGATACCATCATTCTAGTTGGTGCCTCTGACACATTGTGCATTCTCACCATATTTATGGTCGACACTCCTAATACATGGTAGATCAACCATAATTTTGGTCGATACCTCTGACACATGGCTCATCATTAACATCAACTAGTCACCATAACTCTGGTCTATCTATCACATGATATACAGACTAACCTTGGTTCATCACTATTCTGGTCAGTACCTGACTCATGGTGAACCCCCAGAGGCCAAAATCCATTTGAGTAATTCTTGGCCTAATGCTAATGAACTTGATGCTGAAAGGAAAAACTCTATCTGAGTAATTCTAGGTCCCTAGAACATTCTTCCTATTTCTAGTCAACTACTTGAATGTTTGCCCTCTATAGGACCATTCTCCATAATTATGGTAATATACGACACATGGATAATGTTAGTCCATGATGCTATCTCATCATCACTCCCTCTCAATGAGAGAGGTGTTCTCAATAAGTCTAATATTGTCTTTGAAGTATACAATCTTCCCACTAGATAGGAGATTTGTAACAATATCAACAATTTGCTCATCAATATAGACATACTAAAGTTTCATGGCTCCCTTCTACACCATGTCACAAATAAATTTGTACTTGATCTCGATGTGCTTTGACCTGTCATGGATAGATAATCAAATTTTAAAATTGATATTCATGCTAGTGACTAGTCCAATCTAGTTGACTAGTGCCACTTAGGATGTATTCTTTTGTTGAAACAGAAGATCTTCCTATCAGAGAATATGTTTTCTAAAATGTACAATGTTGGTTGGATGGTTGCATCCTTTATATTAATTTTGTATTAGTTGGCTGCATAATTGTAACAACCAGGATAAGATTGAAACCTCTATGGAGAATCTCTTGACCAAAGTTGGGATGTATATATATGGCTTAGTAGGTTAGCAAACATTAGGAATTGAATTGTTGTTGCATTTAGTACTGTAAAAATCATTGTGTACTCTCTAAATTTTGACGACTTAATTTAATATACAACATTGTTGTTGGTTTCAACATGACGTAAAGATTTCTCTCAGCTGTAGTGCTCCCACTAAGGCACGACCCCCTGATCCGGGACACTTGTAGTTTTGTAGATGTAATGGTAAATGCATTACTTTATTTTATTCGTATTTCTATAAGTTTATGTTAGATGTATTTATTTATTTCAGTTACAGTCACGTAGATTACTTTATCTCTTAAGGTTCTGCATTTACAATTTCTATGAGTTTAGTGACATTGTTTACATGGAGTGAGGGCCCTGTTTGGAGAGTTAACAACCCATGGATCCACCAGGAGTTTCAAGAAACCCCAGGACTTGGACTAGTAAATTTCAAGAGTTTATTTTACTTTTTGTTTCCAGCACAGTGTGGTTTGATGCATTTATTTGTTGAGCTGCATAAACTACTAAACTTGTTAGACATCCTTATGATGTTGATGAATGGAACTATAATTTAAAATCAATATTTAATTTTTGTTTCTATGGCATTCAAGTGATGAATCTATTTTCAATAGAAGTACGTTTGAAATATAATATTGTAGTATTTATTGATTGAAAACTAGTCAAGTCTAATTCCACATATACATTGTAGGCACCTCGTCATCTTACGAGCCCTAGGATAATTTAATGTGTAGCAATTTAAGTAATTAAATTTCCCAACATTTTTGGCATTGTTGTTGGGACGTTCCAATTAACTAGGTCTTGATTGGTTTGATGTTTGGTTAGATTTCCTTGCCTACAATATCTGAGCATCCTAAAACATAGAGTGGCAGGAGAAATAAGACGAGATGTAAGAAATTTCATGTCCACTTTAGTGGGTGTCTTGTGTCACTAGATATAGATGATGTCAATGCTATATGAGGTGAGGAAGATGATCCAAATTTATGTAGGAATGAAATGAAATAAATATTTAAATAGAAACACAAAGATACAACGAAAATGAACTTCAACTCATAAATAAAATAATAAAAACTATTTACATGCATAATGGAAATGAACTAGCTTAGGCGATGTTCGCTTATCTCTAAGAAGAGATGTGGTGGATACATGCCTTTGAACTGTGTTACCATGTGGATGAGAGGCCATTTTATCATTAAGAAACAATAAAAAACCCAAAACATCCAAAAACCTAACCCTAGGAGATGAAGCACCAAAATCTTATGGGTCCCTTTGCAGTTAGATGGAACGTTAACCTCACGAGGTTGTAACTTTTGCATATGATCTTCATTTGGTTATCATAATACCTCATTTTGAAAATCATTAATAGGAGGCCGAAAATAGACTGGAAAATCAATATTGCACTTTTTTAGCGTCTTCGTTTTCCCAAAGCATTTCTTCTAGGGCCTCAATACAAATCCAAAAGTTTAATACCTGAAAAGCTGCCAAAAATACAGCTCCAGAAGTTTAGTACCCGAAAAGCTCCCAAAAATAGTAAGTTGTGCTACAATTAAGGAAATTGAAAGAAACAATGGTGGGGGTCCAAGTGGAATAGGTGGGTGGCCACCAATATCCACCTAGATCAGAAGAGGTAGAAAGGGTAAGAGTAAAGAAAATCTTAATACTCCAAATAGTGAAGGAAAAACAAAGAAAACCCCCAATATTAACGTGTTGATATGTAACAATTAAAATAGGTGGAAAGGAGGTAGAATGTTGGAGAGCCTAGTGATGTTGGGTGAGGCATCTATATATGGGATTGTGATTAATACTACAACCAATTCCATTGGTCCTAGGGTTGAAATATCATTTGAAAGGGAGGTAGAGTTGGTGTTCCAAAAACATCTCACTACCAAGCTTCTACCACTGGATAATAAATTTAGTTTTCTCAGAGGAAGGAATATGGTTTGTTACACAGTAATTTGTCACCGTTTGTCACCGTCCCTGTTACCCCTCTCCTGCATCTTGGAGGACACATTCCGGGACTTGTGAGAAGTGACAAGACTTGAAACCACTTGCATTATTCACCTCTAAACATGAGCTTCATATGCCCTTGAGACATCTCCTGCTCTTTGCCCCTAAAAATAGCCCTTTTTACATTAGCGCTGGTCCCCTGTGTTATGCCCGCGCCAATGGGGAAAATCCTATTGAAAGGGCGTGCCATTAGTGCTCTGTCCCAGAGTCGCAATCGTGCCAACCATTTTGGGCAAAGTTTTGAACTAATGTTAGATTTTAGGCTTCTGTGGAAGTTTTTTGCAGTGGTATGATCTGGATTGTCCACAGTCTTTTGTTCATTGAGTCGACGTTTCAAACCCCAAAGGGGGTCCATCATCAGGACAAATAAGAAAGATAGAAGATGAATGAAAGATTTGCTAATCAAACCTCCAAAGGTTATGTCCAACTCATTCACCAACTGACTCCAAGTTAAGTGAGGATGGTTTGGCTTCGAATCTCCTTGGATGGAAAGTAGTTTGCCACCATTCCATGAAAGTTTCCAAGTGATGAAGCCAAATCCATTATTGTTGTGACTGACCTTATCTCTTCCTTTTCCTCTATAAAAGATTGTCTCCATGGCTTGAGCAAGCTAGTTCTGATAGTTCTGACTCTAGTGGCAATACTTGTGCTGAAAGGAAGATATCAAAAGATTGGAGTTGCAAGAAGCCTTCTTTGTATCCATAAGGCTTTACCTAAGTAAGGAGACTTTGTCACTAAAGAGAGAGAGAGCTTGTCCCTCACCCCCCCAAGCTTTTTCAAGACTTGTGTAGCTGAGCACCCAGCCAAAGGAGGACTTGACGTCAGGACGTTGGTTGTATTCTCCTTTGTTGATTATTAATAATAGATGACTATCATTATGGTTCCATTCTCGTTGTACTTGTAATGGTTGATGTTGAATTATATCCTTCCCGACTGATGTATAATTGCATATATTAGATTTCACGCTTGTGTTTGTGTTGTTCTCTTTGTGTGCAGGTGTCCATTCACGTGGATAGTGGAGGATTGTGACCGGCCAAGGCAAAGGAACGTGGGCGACATCTTTTCTACAAACGGGAGCGTTGGATCTCAAGTAGGTCTTCATCACCTACCTTTTATTTGCAATTAAGAACTTGCGTGATAGCATTGTTTGAATGTTGCTAGACCCGTTCTAGGCTAGTAGGGATCACCTCTATCCGTAGAGGGGATTTACCTCTCCAACAATTTGGCGACTCCACTGGGGAGTTTAGCTTGTTGTTTAATTTGTAAACTTAGACGAAGTCTGAAGCACGGCCAGATAGCCTTCGAAACACTATTGCTTTGCATTAGTGAAGTAGATCAAAGCCGCTTCAATCAATCTCCGGTTTGGTTTACGGACTGAACAATTTGGAGTTTGTCTTGCCTCTTTGGTATTCTCTTATTTTCTTGCTTGGATAGCTTTTTGGATTGAATTTCTTGCTGCCTCTTGCTTCCTGACTTGCCTAGATAATGTAAACCAAGCTTTGGACCTCTTATTTTTCTTTTTAACTTGGCAAACTTTATTAGCGTGATTTTTCCTTTGAGTCGCACTAGTGGCCCTTGTTGCTAATTGACAACCCGCACCAATCCCTGTATAGCGCGAGTTACAGCCTGACAGTTGCGCCAGGCCTCTTAGCTTTTGAGTTCGCTTGTTTGCCTGACTTCTGAGCTTGGATTTGTATCTTGCCACATCTTTTTCGATTACTGGAGTGTGTTTGATCCTTGTCTGACTGGTTCTTAACCTCCATCCTTTGGGTGTTTGCCCCTTTCTATCAATTTCACACCTTAACCCTAGGACATCTAGTGGTCGTGTGTGTCGAGCCTTCCATAAGAGTTTTGGATTCCTTGATTGTCCAGTCGACTTTGTGATTGCTTTTTGCACTTGTTCAGTGATTGTTGAAGTGTTTTTGGTTGATTTCCGAGTGACTTGCTTCTTTCTTGCTTGGATTTCATTTTGGCCTTGTTTGAGTTTAGATCACACAGCTCGTACAAGCCTTTGTCTTTCTTTTGGTTTGAAGAATTGTTTTGGTGTCTTAGGATTTCATTGTGTTCTCATTGAGTGAATTTGTCTCTTTTACTCAGTGTTATTGTCTTTCAAAATTCATTCTAGTGCATTGTGCCTTTGAAAAAGAAATCAAACAATCTCTTTTGCATTCAATAGTTAATGGAATAGAGCTTTTCGTTGATTCATATTCTTGAAAGAAAAAATTTTATTTATTTGCCATTAGCTGCATTAGGGTGTTTGATTGATTGTGCTCATTTTGTTTGATTGAAAATTCTTAACCCTCTCGTATTTAGTATTCATCGAACGAAATGGTATTCTTTGGCATATAGCTTGCATCTAGGCAATTGTGAAAGATCACATACGGTAGGACCTGAAATCAAAACTTAACTAAAGATCAACCATAAAATAAACCGAATCAACTTAAAAACGCATTGGAACATAACGCAAACATTCTAGAGGTCTAGGCTAGAGACGTGCTCCGGCGTCGTTAAACCTAGTCACTTTTGTTTTCGCATTAAGGTTGGGTGATTCCTCCTGGTGTGGTTCGATTGTGGTCTAGTACGGACTTGGGCTCCCACGTATCGTCGTGTATATATGGGGAGACTCCACTAGGTTTGCATCCTTGATCCATAGGAAGCCGTGTCTGCCTCCTTACAAGCCGTAACGCACCGAACACAGCATTCGGGAAGATTGACTGCAGTACGGAAAGTCCTTGATTTTCATACGATTGCCAAGGTGTATAAGCAGTTTTACAGATTCTCTGGTAAACCCCTTGCCTAGTTTCTCCAGAGCAGTCACTTTTTGATCCTTTTTGGACTCTGTAAAAGAAAAGGCTCTATTGAGCATTTGTCACTTCGG
>APFE030158607.1:272505-284698 GCA_000404065.3 Pinus taeda
AGAGATAAATAATGAAAATTTGGCCCACCTATACACCATGTGAGGATGGAGAAGTGTTTAAGGAATGATAACCTTTCAACCAATCTTTAGCAACCTTTCAATCACATATCACTTGTAAGTTTAGATTGCTTGACACAATTAAGATGACTAACATAAAAAATTAATTCATATTATTATAGTACTTTTTAGGTAGTTGTATTTTTGTTCTTAGACTAAATTAGTCATTCATGTTAGTCATTTTTAGTTGTATTCCTTATTAGTTAGTCACATATTTTAACTTGCGACTAAATTAGTGATTTATGTTAGTCGTCTTTAGTTAGGTCACTTAATATTGCTCATTTTTTGTAGTATTTCACTTGGAAAAGCTATGGTGACTAAATTTTTTAGTCACCTAGTCACTAATTGCTCATTTTCTATTAGTGAATGTTGTGTAGTCATTCTTAGGGAAAAACAATTTTCTTCACAAATTCATCTATGACTATGCACAAATAGTGAAACCATTACAAGATATAATTAATACGTATGTGACCTATAAGTGGAATAAAAGGGAAAAGAATGTATTTTCCCATATTAAGCAAGTAATCACAGAAGCTCTAACACTATACAATCCAAACTTTGGCAAAAACTTCCTATTGTACACTTTTCCTTATGATACTTCTCTTGTTGTCTTTTTCAATCAAAAAGATGATCATGATAATGAATTGCACATATCATTCATGAGCATCATCTTGCAAGGACCTTAATTAAACTATCCCACCATTGATAAAAAAGATTATGTAGTGTACAAGGCAATAAAACACTTTAGGCCTTACCTTGTGAGGAATCATGTTATCATCTTTGTGCCTCACCCAATTCTTATATTGTTGTTTGTTCAACACGATATGGGTGAAAGAAGAGTGAATTCGCTGACAAGCTTACAAGAGTACGATCTTGAGTTTAAGTTAGTTCACATGATAAAGGGCCATGGTCTATGCTAGCTCGCTGTAAAAGCAACAAGTTCACCAAAAAATGACTCTTCTAGGTGGGAGCAGGAAATTGAAATGTATAATATCGAATAAGTTACCCCCACTCACACATCCACCTCTTGGTACATAGATGTGTGACAATATCTTGAGCATGGTACCATGCCCTCACATTTATGAGTGGGATAGAAGAGGGCTACTAGAATTAAATATCTATCATATTAGTTGGTACACAACATGCTTTTCAAGAAGCACCATAATGGGGTTCTACTTAGATGCCTGGAAGCACCTGTTTTAGAAAGGGTATTTCGTGACCTCCATGATGGACTAGTTGGAGGGCATTTTGTGGGTGACACTATAGTGCACAAGATTATCTGGGTTGGTTACTATTGACACACACATTTCAAAGAAACTCAATATTATGCTCGGAAATGTCTAGTTTGTTAGAAATGTGTTGGCTGAGATAAGAAGTTAGTTCCCCGATTGAAACCTATTGTTGTAGAAAAAACCTTTCCAACAATGGAGATTGAACGTCATAAGTGACAATTTTCCACACTCGTTGAAACAACGACACTACATTCTCACTACTGCATATTACTTTACACGGTGGATAGAAGCGGTTCCTTTCAAACAAGTGAATAATCAGGAAATCAAAAATTTCATCAGATAGATAATAGTACAAAATCGCTAATTAGTTACTAAAAAAATGACTAAAATTTGCATATAAACAACCATTTTTCAATTGGCGATCACTAGTGTTTAATTTAAATTATCTTATAATGCCTCCAAAGTTTATTCATATTCAACTTAATCATTAACTGGTTGTATTAATTTTATCATCTAGTAGTATATTTTATCATTAATTTGGTCATTAATTTAGTTATTGATTTTTCCATTAATTGCTACGATTATTGACCAAATACACAACAAAATATACTACTACATGATTGCTTGAGAAAACCAATTAATAGCCAAAGAAGTATGACCAAAATGTTGGTTGTGTTATATAAATTAGCTACTAGTAGTCACAAGCGCAAATTTTAGTCATCATTAAAACTACTTAATGAAAAAGGAAATATGACTAAATTTCATTCTTGTTATATGATATTGTAAATTAACTAATGATAGTCATACATATGAAAAATTTAGTCGTCATTTGTAATCACAAATTTTATCATTTGTAGTAGTTATTTATCTTTTTTCTGATAGTTCATATTCATTATATAATCAACTGATTTAGTAGTTTATATTCATTTCATTTACTTTCATTAATAATAATTGTAAATGACTAAGTTAGTCATTGCATATTCATTTTATTTGTGTTCACCATTAATCAATATAAACTACTAATTTAGTAGTTTTAGATTGATTTTAGGTGTTCATTATTAATCAACATAAAACAATTAGTATAATTTTGCAACTAAATTAAAAAAATGTCATACAATGTGCATGTTCATATAATATGAAAATGTTAATTTACATACGTTAATTACAATACTCAATAATATCAGGTACAACTATAAATAATTTCAACCACATAAATTATATTATATGAAATGTCAAGTATTACAATATGAGTTTCCAACTTAATATTTGTTGGACTACAATTTACACATGAAATATTGTTTCATCACTTCAAAAGATTATCATTGTGTTTCCAAAGAATTGTAGGTGAATTCACCAACTCTAAAGACTTGACCATAAATTTGTATGTGTATGTCTCATGCAAAATATTGGATTTAAGGGTATCACTAGAACAATTCTCTCTCTCTCCCTCTATGTTTACATTTTTCATTCAAGTGTTATTGTTCTCCTCTTTCTTCAATTCCTAATTCTTACCATCAATAGTAAGTTCATCTTCTGAAAATGAAAGAGGATGCAATGCAAAGTATAAGACATGAAAGACAATGAACACTAGAATATAAAGTATACTATTGTTGGACACCTAATCCACTAAGGGTTATGGTGTGGAATTTGAATAGTCAAAAGGAGTCCAAAACACGTTGGAAGATGAATCCAACCATCACAAGGATGTATTATACATGTACATCTATAGTTAATAGAAATACAATTCATTGTTTTATCATTCATGTCTATTCACATTCCATGTGTGTTTAACATGGTATCGGAGCCACATTGTATAGCCTTCACAGAGCACTAGTTTTTTTGGTCCAACGATTTTGGGTGTTTCAGTAGCAGATTTATCTCCTTGTTTGTCATATTTCTATATTTCATATCTATCATTTCCATCTGTTGAATTCACATCGATTTCACATGAAATCCCTGCATTATTATGAAATATATCATATGTCAACCCTATTGGTTAGTGTGTTAGGCCTTGTCAGTAATGGCTCTGCCATTTGCTCTTTTGTAAACCTGTCACTCTGATGATATATCAATTTTCAGTGATTCCCTACCTTTCTAGGAACATATTCATTGTGGTAACAACGCATCCATTTTTCATTTCATGGGTAAATTTGTGCACATAATTAACATTGAAAATTACTTCTTATCTGCCATGGGAAGTGTTATCCCTACGAGGAGATACTAAATCCACTAAAGAAAACATATGCCAATGGTTGGGTTATGGGTACCCATACCTATTCAAAAATATGGTTGTCATGACCTGAATATCCACTTTAAATCACAATTGAATTTTATGTGTTGAGTTATGCATGCTATATTAAATTCCTATGTATTGGAACCATTGTTCACCATTAAATATGTGCATTGAATGAAAAGCAGTTAAATACAAAAAAAATGTCTTAAATGAAGTGTAATTTCTTTGTTGAATAATCCCAATCATCACTGTGTACATTAAGTTTTTGAAGGGAGTGTTTTGGAATGAAGCCTTGAATTAAAGTCCTGATATGTGCATTGAATAATCTCCTAGTTTGTGCTATTTATATGTTTGTTAATAGACAACTCAATTTTAATGAGCTTCGAGGAAGACATGAAATGCGTTGAATAATGGAGTCTTCCATGAAGTTCAAGCATTCCTAAAGATAGAAGAATGATTCCATCAATATTAGACATCATAGGATTTTCCTCAATTATAGTTGGTCAATTATCACAATTCTGGTGTGATTCCAAGGAGGAAAGAGGGTCGAATCCCCTCACTTCCAAGTTTGGAATAGTGTTGAACATTTTTCTAGGCCAAGTTATAGTCAATATGGAATGACTTTTATCATTGTTTGAAGGTTGTATATCACCTTATAGAGGCTCGATTTTGGATCTTGTGCTAACTACATGGAGTTCTGGGCCATTTTTGGTGAACTATAAGGAGCTATAACTCATTCATTACATTTATAACAACTGATTGCATCGTTTGTTGATTTCTAGTTAGATGTGACATCACATATGGAATTCTAGTCTGAAAATTGGGCCTAATATTTGGTATTAGGGAGCGTATTTCTCCAACTAATGTTGGAAACCCCTCTAAGTATGTTATCTTAGATTATATGCAATATTTATTAGCTGCCATCTAAATACCAGGAGGAAGGCCCACTTCTCATGCAACACCTCATGCACTAGTTTTAAGTCCTCCCTCAGTTAGTTGTGCATGCTCCTCCCCTAGTACTCACTTGATGAGAAATATCTTGAATATCAAAGATAAGAATTGAATGTCCTATGTTGGTTTTAAAATTGGTCGAAGGGAAAATAATTAGTGTTGTATTAAATTGATGATGGAGCATTTGCTTGAAATCATGTTTTCAAAACAATGTAGAAGAATTTGAAAGAAGATGTGTTGATTTGGTCTTCATTCACTAAGGAAGGTTACATCATATTTTGTTATTACTATTCTGCTTCCATTATTCTACATTTTTCCTGGTGAATTTGATAACTTTAGAGGCATAAAGTCTATGGAGGGCCAACAACAATGTTGGGGTGAGGCTAAAACACTGTTTTCAACTCTAGAATCTCGTCTTGAAAACTTGAGCATATGCATCCCTTCGTCCATTGCGAATTTAGAGGGTTGAAAGCACTCAAAGGTGCATTGGTGATGGGAAGAGACAAGGTTTGATACAAATCTACTTAAGAAACTTTTTGATACAATGAATATTCATTATTGGCCATTTTAGCAACCATTTCTTGTATTTTTATTTGAGATGTCATGGTGTTTATATCTCACATTATATTATCACCCACAACCTCATGGAAACTCTGGAAGTAGTTCCAGAAAGTGTCATTAATGAGTTTCATTAAAATCCATTGATTGCAGTGATTGGTTGATTAAAACTTCATCATATGTGCATTGGTCCATTCATACGAATCTATTGCTAGTTCATATATGAGTATTTATGTTATCTGAATTGAATATATTACTCTTTGCATTGAAGTTTTTGTGTAATTCTAGCATCAAAAATGTTTTATGTTGATCGAGCTCTCCATATGTCTTCGTCTATATTTGTGCATTGAATATGAGATGAATTATATGGGTAAGCTTTGAACTATATGGTTCACCTGTGTTGTTGTCTTTATGGATAAAATAGAGGTATTTCTGATGCAAAACAATTCTTTTTGGAGAAGAGAAATCATTAGTGTTGTCTGCCTTAGAGGGATATTGCACACCGATTGTTTGTTGCACATTTACAAAAATATTTTGTAGTGATATTGTATTGCGAGTGAGTGTTGTTTCTTCTCTATAGGTTCATAGTTGTGATCAATTTTAAGTGTAATTTTGAAAATGGATAAAGTAACCGGAATTGGTTAAGTATCAGAGTCCTTAAGAACTTTGATACATTCCTTTGATCATGATACAGTAAGAATCAACAAAGATTCTCTTGTTGACATTAGAACTTTTTTGAATCTCAGCTTCGACAAAAGGAATTAAAACAAAAGAGTTGTCATTCTAAACTTACTTTTGTTCAAAAAATTGAGACAAACTCCCATCAACACCAAGTCAATAATGTTGAAGTTGATTCAGATCCAGTGCCCAATGAAGGAGCATATTTGCAAAAAGAAGCAGAAATTCAGCATACACCTACCAAGACCATCATCAGACCTTGGGAATATATTGTCCATAACAAGCACAAAAATTGGTATTGGATATGAAAAGGTTGTGTCCTTTCATATTCCATTACTCAAAGACCATCCAATTCCATAGTGTCGGGTTTCTTCATGATAGTTTACCTTCATCTATTCCAGATTATACTCCTCTTCCACAACAATGACAACAGATTGTTAAATTCCAACATTGTGACAAAGTTGTCCATATGAAAGAACATTATTTTGATATTCATCCATTTGAACATTATTATAAAACCACTCATTCTTTAAAAAGATGCTTCAATAATAATCCTCATGCAAGAACAAATATTCGCCTTGGATGGATCACTTCTTAGCAATTGGCTTCAACAACCAAGAAGATATTTCAGTCGTATGTCAGAATTTGTTTCAAAGTATTGAAAAGACTTGCAGTTGAGTTTTCTCCATCATCTCACCTTGTATATGATAGGAGGGGAAGTGGTGGTCATCTACAAGCTTCAAATCCACATCAAGCAAGTGTGACCCATAATCTAAAGCTACTGCCTAATTCAGATTTGTATCAAGAGACACAAAAGTTCAAGTGAGATTGAGCCACAACCTACCATAGCAAATTCAGAGTTGTAGATAGAGATAGAAATGTCCCTAAGCATGCCTGTGGTTGGTGGTCAAACTTAAACTAACTATGCGGGGTTGAGATCTCCCTTTTTAGGTTAAGCTTCTCCCTCTTAATCAAAGAATTAGGGACACTTTCTCTAGGAGAAGACTTCATCTTCTTGCCAGTTCTGGAAGAGTTCAATGAATTGCATTAAGCATTCCAGAGTTTGTGGTCATCCTTAGACCACGGCATGTTGTAGACCTCCCCTTTCTAGTTTTAAGGTATCCCTCTCCAAAGAACTAGGGAAACTTCCTCCTCCATAATATTTCAACTTCTTGTAATATTTGGAAGAGTTTCAGGAACTACACTAAGTGTTCTAGTGTTATATGTAATCCTTAAACCACCACCTTATACTGACATTTCAGAGAGCACATTTAGCCTATTGTTGTCATGCATTTTTGTAAATTTTTTTATTACAACTTTCTTCTTGGACTCACACATACCCCTTCATGTTTGGGGGGGGGGGAATTTTGGACACATTATCCCCTAAGGGTTATCGTGTGGAAGTTGAATAGTCAAAATGAGTCCAAGAGACATTGGAAGATGAATCCAACCATCAAAAGAATGCATTATAAATGTACATATATAGTTAATAAAAATGCAACTCAATGTTTTTTCATTCATGTATGTTCACATTCCATGTGCGTTTTGCTAGTGTCAGTCAATTTAGCCTATCACTAGTGATCAAATATGATCTTACAAGGCGTTGTTAGGGTGTCAAGTCAAATTTTTGTCATTTCAGCGAGCCTTCAAATAAAAATTTGCTCACTCATTATTGTGTCTAGGTCACTTCTGTTCCCTTCACTTACTCATGGTCTTAATCACTCATCATGGTCATTGTCTTCTTCGAGGTATCATATCTTCATTTAAGTGTCTTGGGTCATGAAATGGTTAAATTCCTCATTTTAGGTCATGGCCTAGTGTTTCACTCCATTGTTGTCCTGATACCATATGTAAAAAAAAATAAACATGTCCATCATGTGATTCAGTGGGTAAATGTATTTATCAGCTTAGGGAAATCAAAATAAAGATAAAGGTAATATTTAATTTCAAATAAGACAATGTTGCAATACACTACCTCGCCTCATCATTCCTCATAGGGACATGTTTGATTCATAATATGTTTTTGACAAAATGGAGAATAATTTTACAAAAGTGAAAGTGACTTTTTTCCATTATAGTCCATGGAATAAAAACCTCCTTCCGTTTATGCACAACTGTTATGATTTGAAATAAATGGCCCGAATACACTGGCTACGGGAGAGTTGCTGCACTTTTGGACAACTTGACTGCAAGACTATTTTTCAAGGGTTTGGAGTAGTGTTCAGTAATTATTTAAGCCTCTATCATGTAGAAAACATCCTCATATTTCCAATGTTACCTTCATCTTGTTATTTGGATTAGTGGAAGGCATCCAAAAGTAATCTGCAAGTTGGTGCTGCGCTCATGTCAGAGAAACCTTGAGTGTTTGGTGTGACCTTGGGAAAATCACATTTTCTCCCTAATGGAGTGTCCAAATTACATGCTTCAGGTATCCATCTTATATCATACTTTACGATATTTCCAATGAGCTATCAACCTCTCAATTTGGAGCAGTTTCAGGCCTCCAAATGTGGTTTGGAAGATGGTGATGTGCTTCTGTGAACTATGTTGTGCTTGTGCCAGAGCAGCCCAAAACTCATCCAAACTCACCCAAATTTTGATTTTGAAGCTTGAAAACCTATTTATTTTTATTCTAAGTTTGTTCACAAGTAATTATAAGTCTTTTTCTCACCTTCTTCCTTTGGCGGGATGAATGCAAATGCAAGTTCTCTTCATCTAGCGTTTACATGCAATTTTCATGCTGCAAGAACTAGTGTAACTAATGGTTTGCTTAGTTCTGATATTGGAAACATGTAAATATTCCACCTCACACCTTTGTACATGTTTAAAAAACCTTTTGATTCACTAAATAACTTATCAATCATCAGATTTCCTTACCCTTACCTAAACCCTAGCTCATACCTAGCATTTTGAGCAGATTTCTTAGTAGATTTGTTTTTCAATATCTCCTAATAATTTATCTCCCTCATTTCACTCCATTTAAGCTTCCTAATTTTTCTACCACCTGTATCCATATCCAAAAATTCCCCTACCATCTTCTCCCTTCCCCAACTCGCTCATTTCATCATTTCATCATTTCCTTCCTTGAGCAAGAAAATAGTCAACTTAAGACTAAACAACAACTCATGTAAAAAGAACAAACCAAGTTATTGCAACAGGTTGGCAAAGGCAAGGAGATCATAGAATCAAGTGAGCCTAAAGGATCAAAGGGTACAAGAAAGATGAAAATTCTAAGAACAAGGGACCTAAAAGAAGGCATTGCAAGAAGAACAAGAACACATTCTATTGAATCAAGACCTTGACCTAGAGGATAGGATTGCCCTTGAGGTTCATCAACATAAGGAATATTGGCTCAATAGGGTAAATGAACACTTGGATAATCTCCTTGAGAAGGAAAATAGGGATAATCAGTTTCTCAGACACATGGAGCACCACCACCAAGCTCAAAACATGATCACCAAATTCAAGGTAAAGCAACTTGAAAACAAGCTCAAGGAGGCCAAAAAAGACCAAAAGGATGAGGGAAACTTGGAGACGCTTATTGAAGCATCCACAAAGCTATAAAAAACATATTTTTACACCTTCCCTCCAATTTTGAGCAAATTCTAAGCATTTTGAGTTTTTTGAGATGTTTTGGTCTAAGTTCAGAGATTCAGCTGCTCCAGAAGCGCAACACCTTAGCGCTGCACTTTTTCCCCAAGCCTCCATTTGAGGAAAGGTCTACATTTTTTGAAATATCTTGCCATCCTATAAAAACCCATTTTATCATATTTGCAGAGGTGGCTTAGTTTTGGAGAAAAATGCAAAAAAGTGGCAAGAAAGAGCATTTTGGACCATTTTTTGACAGGCGCTACGCTTGTGGAGTGACCTTGGGAGCATGGAGTTTTGAAGGCCTTCCCATAGTCCAAATTTAGAAATTCAAACGGTTCTGGAAACTAGAGTTGAAGGGCTAGTTGCATGTTCTCTCAGATTTTTATTTTTATCCTTGGAAGTCACTTGAAAGTTAGCTCAAAGTCGGTGTTGTGCTTCTGCACTTTTCTGTGTTTCAAATTTTAAAATTCACTGTGTAAATTTCTAGTTTCTAGTTTGACTTAGTCAAAGTCAAGATTCTCTATGTAATGGAACTAGTTATGAGGCTAGTTGATGTAGGCATGAATAAATATACATCATAGGTATTTTTTTATGTTTATTAGGCCTCATAAAAGAAGCAAACTCCTAAACAAACTCTTCATGAAGTGTTTGAGTTTCACCGTCTCACTCTCACCTGTTGATTGAGAGAATCTTGGAGTCAGTCCCTCCACCAAGGAATTCGACTCCCGAAGGTGGGAAAGTGGTCTAGGAGAGTGTATATGTATCATTTCATTTGAGGAGAATAGCGTTTAACGTTTTGTGAAGGAGGCTTGCATGCAATCATGTTTCAGCTAATATAGAGACATGTTGCAACTATTTTCAAGGAACTCTAGCCCAATGAGTTTATGGTTTTTGTAGTTCATTATTTTTGTTTTCTCATGGTCTAAAAATATTTATCTACATTGTATCTCTTCTTTCTATGAATTCCTAGTGATAAAATACTCAGAATTCTTTTTTTTCAAGCTCCGTTATCTGGTTTTCATAGTTATGTGTTTTGTCTTCCTAAGCTAATGAAATCATGTTTATTTATGCTCATTAGTTTCTTCCACACTATATCCTCTATACTACACTGAAAAATACTCAAATTACACCGTGGATTATGATATCTAGCTCCTTCTTATGTTTGCTCCTGCATTCCCACAACCTAGACCTACTTGTGGCTCCAAACCCTAAGTTTAGCAAATCCTTAAAAACCAAATTTTCACAAAAAAAAAAACAAATAGTCATATCTAGTCTAAAATCCATTTTATTTAAAGCCACATCATTGATAAGAGACTTAGAGAGATCCCTCTCATGCTCAGTAGGGCTAGCTACTGAGCTGAAGTGGTTTGAGGTTGCCCTTCTCGATTTCCTTTTCAGCCTAGGAGATTGTAAGGACTAACATGTTTAACAACTATAAAGAATTTAAAAGACATATACCTCAACATCAGCAATTCCATTGCCATTTTCCCCTAAAAAGAAAGAATCTTGAATAGGTTTTCTTCAATTGGGCGACAATGGCCATTATGTGGCCAGATGACCTATATAAAAAAACATAAAACATCACCATAGAAAATAACACCTTAGAAACTTAGTATTCAACCTTCAAGAAAATCTTAGGCACAATCATGGAAACTAAGTTACATGCTAAAACGTTGAGGCTATAGATAACTTATCGAGACTAATGGAAAGAGAAAGACAACATAGAATAAATAATATATGACAAATTGTTGGAAAATTGAATCATAGAAGAAAATTTTCTCCTATGGTTACCCATACATGTGGGTGGGTATCATGTCCCAATATGCGATGATCCTTAGGGTCTAGAGAAAATAAACCTCATACTAACATAATGATTTATTTGTTGCATATTGACCCTACCTGTCTTTTGTGAGTCCAAAAAAATAAAAATAAGTCCATCCATAACTAGTTGTACTCCATAATATTATTTTCACATGCTATCTCCACATACCCACAAAAATGTCATATATGCAAAACAAATTAATAGAATTTGGAATTGGTTCTAAAACTATGTCATTTAGACCACCTTCCAATGTATCAGACCCAATATACCTACTTGATTTTCTTCTTTCATAATCATTTACATCCCGAAAAATATCCATTTCAAAAACAAACATAACCCTAATACGTCCATATCCTAATACTCATCCATATTTTCCACAAACCATAGGAAATAATACTCTCTTATAATCAACCCACTAGTCATAATATGTATTTTTTCTTCTTTCCATTATCGTAGCACATAAAGTGATCTTCTATTAGTTGGTCAACAAGTTGCCATTAAAAGTGACAAATTCATAATTTTTTATGAAATGCCTCGATGCAACCTTTTACTACTTTCCTTGATAAAGAATCTCTTGTTGTTGAATAGCCACCTAGTAAGATTTAATAGCATATACAAAAATGTCTTAAAGGATTAAACACCAATACATCACCAAAGATACAAAAATGCCATAAAGGCTTAAACACCAATACATAAAAAAACTATGTCAAAATTTATCAAAATTTATGTCTAGGGCCATGTTTCCCCACCACATATCATAACCATTATGCAACACCCAAAATCATGCCAATATCAACAAAACCATTAGGCAACAACCAAATTCATGCCAATATCAACAATGAGCTATCTTTTCCTATGGGAAGGAGTCCCTATGGACCAATATTTACAAACACCACTCAAGCTCCTTATGCAAGACACACTTAGGAATCCCGGTAAGTAGGCTAATTAGGCTTCATAACTCAATGGTGCAAGGATCATGTTGTGGTAAGAATTTACAAGGTAAGTTCCTCAGACAGAACACCAAAAGGACACCGCTCACAAACAGATCACAGATCAATACACCAGTATTTT
>APFE030158607.1:284839-296041 GCA_000404065.3 Pinus taeda
AGGCAATTTATTAATAAAAGAATGAAAATTTACATAAGCTTCTCTCATGCACGGTTGACCTACAAATGACCCTCCATGGGCTTCAAATAAATTCATGGACCAATCGGGTGTCAAGCCATGGATCAAGTGTCGGTAATACCGAGGAGAGAATGAACCGTCGGATCACTACATATCGTGACCGTCGGATTGTAAGTTATAAAATGTACAACGGTAAAGAAACACAGTTTACCTAACTCTATACTAGACCAAGTTGAACTTAACTATTTCCTATGTGTCGGAATATCCTAACATTATACCATATCACGGGAAGGACTCCTCAAGAAAACGCAAACACTAGCAGCAAAGATTTGCCATGCTACACGTCAAAAACATCAACAAATGATCAATGGCAATAATATGAATAAAATACAATGTTTGTGTAATTTAAATATGGCATGCTTGTTATGCTACATCATTTAAAATGATCCTTTGCTATAAAAAGCAATTACTATGCATTTGAAAACTTCAAGAAAGTGCTAAAATACTACTCGAACAACCATGCTTGTAGGACAAGTTTGATTGGAAAAATGATCCCAGGGTCTAATATTTTGCGTTGCCCTTTTCTTGGAGATGCAAGAAATGACCCAGTCAAAAAGTTGTTACATGTTAATGAAGGATATTCACACTTTGGGAGGAAGGGATGTATACAAGTTTTTCCCTAACAGTTAGAATGGTTGTATACCATTTTTCCTTAACTATTAATTTTTTTCATAACTACTATTATTTTTTCTAAATATTAATTTGACGGCATAGAAATTTCAAATCATCTAACATTTGATCCTACTGTGCAGAGTAGTACACAGTGGAAGTTTGGGGAATTGATTTCAAAGGGGAACACCTTACAATATAATTAAAATAATTATTTTTAGTCAATTAACATTTAGATTTTTCCGAGTGGATTGGTTGAAAGAACAAGGTTTGAACTTTGGTTCTGTTGATGGTTCAGTGGCCTAGTGACTCAGTTGATGATAATGTTGAAAATTGTGAAATGTTAATTGAAGTTTCGTACATTGAATGAGGTTGAGTCAACCGCATAAAACTCAAAAATCAAATTAAGGAAGAAGTTTTAATTGATGGTCAATTAACCATAAAAGGAAAGATTTTGAAGACTTTTTAAAGAATATTGTTAAGTTATAATTTTTTTGTTAAATTAGAATTGTATAGAATTTCATTAGAATAGGAAATGCAAGATTGTTACATGAGGAGATAGATTACGAAAATATGAGTTAGAGATAAAAGTTGAGTCCTGTTGTGTTAATTTCTCTTCACACTTATAAATTTGAGATTATATTTTCACACTTGATAGATTCTTGATTTGAGATAATTTATATATTTCAAACCTATCATGTGAAAAGAGATAATCTCAAATTTATAATTGAACCTATCAAGTGTGAAATAATAATAATTCAATTTTAACATTAGGGTCAAGTTAGAGACCAAATTTGCGTATGAAGAATTTTGTGTGCATAGTGATTTGATTGCTAAAATATAAGAAGGCATACATGCTCGACCTCCTATTGGATTTGAACATGTGCCTTTAGATTAGGAAACACATACTCTTGACCGCTAAGCCTAGCACTCAAGCTATATATTTTCTATGAAATTTTCTTTATAGACTCTTCCAAAATTAACTTATTATTATTATTGGAGTTATAGGTAAAATATTGTTAAAATTTATTTAGAGATTATGATTTATCTTATTGAGCCGTTAGATTCTTTATATCCCTAGTAAGACATTAGTTGGAGCGTTATATCAAAAAATAATAATATTTTTAAACTGGAAAGGGTATTTGTATTAAATAATTATGTGTTTGGTTCAAGCATTACAAAGTTAATTTATCCACACTTTCCAATTGTTTTCTCATTTTCAATAGGAATACATGATTTTTCTTTGGATATATTCCAACAACAAAAGAGGGGTTTTGTAGGTGAATAACTTACAAAATTGCATCAACAAAACACAAAATTTACAACATATAACCATACTAGGGAATTTTTTTAATGACTTCAGTTGCCATTGGGGAAATATAGATTTGGCCATTAATCTTTAACTCACCTATCTTTAATTTACACCCCTCAATAGTATATTTTTTTGCTTATGTGTTGAAGTCTCTTAGGACATGGAAGTATGCTTTCAATGGGATATTTTCCACAAATTTCATGATTCTTCTCATGGAGTTTTCCATAGATTTCTCCTTTGGGGAGAATATTTAACAAGATAGTGCGGGATTAGGAGAGAATCTCTCATAATCACGTGTCAACATGATGTTATCAAATTTTAAGATTGGACTTGTTATCAAATTTTAAGATTGGACTTGCATAATATTTTTTTCTTAATCATCTAAATGCGTGTCACTTCAAGATGGAATCGGAAAATTAAATCGGTGGAGGCCTTTTAATCGTTAAAAATGATTGAATGTGATTTCCTTGTTATCTTTAGGATGGGTGCTGTACTACTTTTATTTGGGAAAGTAAAAGCAGGTCGTTGATTTTCTTGTTATCGAATTTTAAGATTGGACTTGCATATGTATTCACATTGCCACGTGGATCCTTTTTACAATGTTTCCCATCAAGCATATAGTCACAGCACATGGATAAATCGGTGCGCAACCCAAATCCCTGAGTGCGAGCTTTGTTGATAATAAGCGGGGCCACGTTTGAATAAAGATGCTACCTACTTTCCGCAGTAAAAAGAATGGAAATGCCCCCTTCCGTGAAAACCCCCTTCTCTTGCATTATTCCACCTCCTTAGTGCAAATAACTATAAATGTTTTTTTATGTATTGTGCGTCGTTTTAGTTCTCTTTTGCAAAAAGTAGCATATTCGAACTGTCGTCTCTAGATCTGAAAGTGTCGTAGCTGTCATTTTCAGTTTTAGAAAGCAATTCCATTGTTTTAGATAGTCGATTATACAGTTACTATTGTATAGGATTTGAATTACTAGTTTTAAAGTGTAAAAAAGCAATTTCCATTTCAAAATCGCAAAGTGTCTCTCTTGCCTCACTTCGTTTTGAAAAAGAATTTTGTTGAGTACAGTCACTTTAAAAGTAATTCAGTTTTGCACATAGCTTTCTTAACATCATTCACACATTAAGAGAGTTGAAAAACAAATACATGCATGTGCATTTGCATTTTGAATGCTTGGCTTGATTTAGGGCTGTGCATTTTAGCATGTTCTCTGTACTCTGTGAAGAAAAGATGCTTGATTTTCTTCCCTTTAGTAGCTAGGATTTTCATTGCTGCAAGAAGATAAAAACGTTTGTTTATCATCTTAGACTGCAATTTAGGAATTATACATACGTCACGTGGTGAACCTGAAAGGCAAACTGTTAAGAAAGATCAACTTAAAATAAATCCAATGAATCTAACAACACTTCGGAACTTAACGCACAACATCTAGAGGTTTAGGCTAGAGACGTATTCCGACGTCGTAAAGTCTGGTAACTATTGCTTTCAGTGTTGTTTGGGTGATTCCTCCACTCTGAGACGGCAAGTGCCAGTATGGACTTGTGCTCCCACGTGCTGTCGTATATATATTGGGAGACCATAATAGGTTGCATCCTTTATCCTTAGGAAGCCGTGTCTACTGCCCTATCGATCGTAATGCACCGAACACAACATTCTGAAGATTGACTATCGTACCGTAAAAAGTATTCTGCAGTTTTACGATTGGTTTGGTAATCCTCTCTGCCTAGATCTCCAAAGAAGTCCATTTTGCTCCTTTTCAGACTCCTTAAAGGAAAAGGTCCTTTGAGCACTCGTCACTTCAAGCTCGATAAAAATCGAAGGCGACTAGAGTCATATTTTGTTTTTTCTCAACTCTTTAAAATTGAAAAAACAAGTGTGTCCAAGCATCTAAAAATTTATTTTAATCGGAATAGCATCACAAATTTCCTCGTTGATCTTCAGGTTGAGAAAATGGAATCTACCAACCAAGGATTTCCCTGTGAAGGAAATCCTAGTCCCTTATCCTCTTGGGGAGATGTTGGTCCACCCCATATGGCCACTTTGTCACTTCCAGGATTGACAATTGGTTTTTCGGTCTGGCTCTTCTCTACCTCTGTCGTTCAGAATGCCATAATTCCTAAACAGTCTAATCAGCAACTAGATGACACTAGAGTTGCCTCCCAACCTTCTACTTCGTCTGATTCTCCCTCTCCTCCTTCTCCTTTTCTTGATAAAGCCGATAAAGCTAAAAGTCAAGTAAATGAGAAGAAGAAGAAGCAGAAAGAGAAAAAGGAAAAGAATAAAAGAGAACCAAAATCGAAAGGGAGCAACCAAATATTGGCTAGCAAAAATTCACACACCGCACAGTGAAAACCTAAATCTCCTTGCGTCATTTGCAACGGAGACCACTATCACCGAGATTGTCCCTGCATCCCTCGGATCTTAAGGGACTGGTCTCCTCGTTTGCACAATCCAGTAGCATCAACCTCTGGCGATCACGTTGAATGCTCACCATCAACCAGTGAAAGTGAGGCACATGGACAAAGAAGGAATCCTAAACTTCCTTGTAAGTTGTGTGAAGGCAATCACGCCGTTCACCGTTGTCCCTTCCTTGAAGAGGCTAAAAGATTTTTTATATTCCTGAATATATCGCAACCTGGATGGATAAAACTAGATCTGGGGTCTTCAAAACTCGTTCAATTTTCACTCGGAGTACAACTCGATCCATGTGAAAAATGTTCTGGAGTCGAACATGGAAAGACATCACCTGATTACCAACCAATGATGTAAGTTGTTAACAGGTGCGAGAGGAATCACCAATAATGACAATGACCCTCAAGGTACTACAGTACAATTCACGTGGTGTGAAAAGGGACTTGGCGTCGAACACCACGTAAAATCTCTCAGTCGAAGGCCATTGATGTAAACCTGTCGCCGAAAGTGAGAAACTTACCATTGAGGAAAGCAAGCTTCAAAGTACTGAAAGGGGTGTTCCTAAGTCAACTTCTTGGATAATGAGCTGATGTCAACAAGAAGTGACTGTCGCAGGAGGGCCTTAATGAATCCCACATCAATGATACGGAACGAAGCAAATGATTTTGGAGAAGAAAAAAAACTGACGATACAGGGTTCAGGGTGGCAGTCATGAAGGAATGAAGCATGAATGTATTGCAGTGGGTGAGACACAGGTGAATTGTCTGAATGACTTCTCTTGAAACATATCAGTGACACTGACGTGGATTGGTAGCGGTAACCCCAAAGATGATGGTGTGATGGACCAATGGTGATGACCAGTGAACGGAACAACCCAACTCAGCAAGGATGCGAAGGAAAGTGTCATGTTCAAGACGACTTGCTACCAATAAAGTTTCTTCAAGTTTTCTTCCCAATTTTCCCCAGTCATTGCTGACCAGTACCTCTTTATTTTTGTCAAGATTGAGGAGGATAACATATGCTTGTTCTATAATCCGCCGTTCGGGCGAACCTGTCGTTATATTTTAGCGAGCCTAGCGACAGTGAAACTCGTTCTCGTCCATTTGGACTTGTTTGTTTCTATTCAGTTTTAATGAGTTTAATGAAAAAGATAACTCGGTCTCTTTCAATTTTAGAGAGTATAAAAGAAAAGGAAAGAAAACTCCAAAGATTCTTTTTCGTTGTATAATCCCTTGAGTCCGAAAAAGCGTAAAATAATACAAAAGGGATGAATTTTCGATAGTTTTAACGAGCCGAACAAGACAAGCGCTCGATCTTTTTTTGTAATAATCCCTCTGGTCCAAAAAGATTAAAATCTAGAGGAGGGATAGCACTTCCGATGCCTTTTAACAAGCCGGAGAGTCCAATCGCTCGACAATCTTTTCATATTTTACGAGTCAGGTGAAAATAGCTTAAAGAAGACTTGTTTTCGAGGAATGAGTGATGGTTTCTGGTAGCAGCTGATTCCAGGTAAGATTTGGAATTTTCCAATCATGGCAGTGTTACAAGGATGGCTAGCAGAATCACTCTTTGCAGATGTTCCTCGAAGGGGTAAACAATCATATGGGGGTGAATGATCGGCTAAAAACAGAGTGGAGGTGATGTCGAGAACACGACCAAGGCTCAAAAGCTGGCGATAAGACATTCACAATGGTTATTTACTGCTTCTTCATTGTCTGCCCAACTTAAAGGACCTGTGGAATCACAACAACATACTACTATGCAAGAAACAAGGATCTAAATTCATAAATAATGCAGGATCAGATGTGCATTAACCATATGCATGCATATATAAACAAGTACACAAGAATATGGAAGGAAACAAGAATAGCATTATTCAGATGAAAAGTAGCAAGAAGATTACAACCATGTTCTCTGACCCAGCATCATCCTCCAACTAAGAAGCCCTTCTTCACCTCAAGCAAAGCTAGATCACCCAACACTGTGAATGTACACCAGAATACCAACATCACCTCTCTATAAGATACAAAATTCCAGCCTCTGGATCTCTGTGATGAGGGATCCATATATAGATGATTACACAGAGGCGAGTCATCTTTTTGGATCTTGATTAGTGTCCTCTCTCTAATAGTTCCTGCTTCCACTTAGAGAATGACGATCTCGTACTCATCCCTGGTCAAAAATGGAGTGGCAAGTGTCAGAGGGGAAGCTTCTAGGAGATTCCATGATCTTCCACCTCGCATTTTTGTCCCTGCCATTTGTCCATTCCCAACCATCGCACCCTACAGAAGAGAAAATCAATATGCATCGCACCCTGTACATTGGGAAGGTGATATGCATCGCACCCTCTACATTGAGATTTCAGTATGGTCCAGTTTTGACCATTTATGAGCCGTTTTCAGTGGAGAACTTCTGGGAGATGATGTAATCAATTGACCTTGTTCCTTTAAGAAGTGAAGCAACACTTTTTGGAACTTAAGAGCCCTCAGTTTATGGACATTTTGGATTGGGGTTGAAGTGCCCAAAAATGTCTGTAACAACTAGGTGTACCATCATTCAAAGAGTTGTCATCATTATTTTAGGTTCCAATGGTTCATTTTACACCTTGTTTGTGCTTTATTTATGCTTAGGTAAGGCTCATTTCCCTCTCCTAGGGTTTTGAAGGCAAGTTTTCTTGGTTTCATGAATCCGATGGTCAAATCATCAACAAAAACTTGTATCCTGATGCTCATACGCCTTCCCCTATCCTTAATATACCTTCTTAAACACTTCCCATCACTGATATCCCTCAAATTCATCATTTTCCCACAAACCCTAGCCTATTGCTACAATTTGACACTTTTATAAGTTAGGCATGTGTTTTTTCCTTTTGGATCCATTACCCTCACTTGATCCTTGAAATTTCATTTCTACAAATCCCCTGTTCCACACATCGAGATAGGTTTTATATAAATGTTGTTTCTGAGAAAGAAAAGATGAACTTGACAAAAGTGAGAGAGGTTTTTGTCTATCATATACTCAAGAAGAAAATCCTCCTTCCATTTTTAGACAGGTCACATGGTTTTGGAGAAATGTCCAAAACATCATTTGCCTCAAGAGAGTTGTTGCACTTTTGGAGGGACTTTGGGAAAATCACGATTTCTCCTAGCTGGAGTGACAAAATGACTTGATTGATGAGTCAAATGATAACTAGACATAGAGAAATATCCAATGAGTTATCATGAGCTCAATTTGGAGTTGAGGAAGACCTCCAAACGTTGATTGGGACAATAGTCTTGATTTTGGCAATCTCATTCTACACATTTTGACTAGTCTTGGGAGATTGAGCTTTTGACATGGAAAATGAGCTCCAAATTGAAAAATTAAAGACGTTCTAGAAATTAGACTCGAAAATATTTTCAACACACTATCCCATGCCTAATTTTGACACTGGGAAGGTAGTCAAAACTCACCTTGAAGATGGCAATACGCACTCCCTTCAGGCGCTACGCACTTCCTTCAGGCAATTTTTGTATCAGCCCACTGGTCTTTGGGGCACTTTTTGGAGAAATGGCCACGACCATTGGATTCAGAAGGCCATGTACATTCAGAAAAACCGTGTTTCCAGGTGTGAAAGTCAAATTTACTAAGTGAAAAGGCCAAAAAACTACCTAAAATTCATGTTTTTGCCTGTTTTTTGAGCTTGGTGCTGCACATTTGAGAAGTCTTGGGAGATTTCATTTTTGGAGGGGAAAATCAAGGTCAAATTGGAAGCTAATGGTAGTTTGGGAAACTAGATAGGATAAGCTTTACAATGAGCTATCATGAGCCAAATTTTGAGATCAGGAAGGTAGTCAAACATCATCTTGAATTTGGCGATGCACACTTCCTTCACGCACTGTGCGTTTGACACTGGCGTTGTGCACTTGACAGGCTACCTATTTTTTCACTGTTTCTTTTAGAAACTACTTTTCACCTATGGGATTTTGATATTTTCACTGATGTAATGTAAAATGATGATGTAATTAAAGTGCATTTTTGTTACCTAGGGTAAATACATCATATAAATGGCATAAGTGGCATGTAATGAATGAGTTTGCTTCATATTAGGGTTGAGTCAGTTTGACCTCCCTAGTCTTTTGCTATTAGTTTAGTTTGTTGTGTAATTGCTCCTCCTCTCATGGATTTGACCCCTGAGGCTAGGATGAGTTGTTTTGATGCCTATATTATGTGATTTTTTAGTCATTTGTAAAGGTTAGACTAACTTGGATGCTCAGTGGTTGATTGTACATCATTGTAAGCAGTTTGGCAATGAAATTAATAAGATTTACAGTTATTTTTATGGGATCCCTATGGTATGGAGTTATAGCATAGTTTCTTCTTCTATAATTATGTGTTCATATGTTTTATGCATGCCTAATTCATTTAATTGCTTCTAGTTGAATGTTTTCAAGTCAAATAGGTAGAATCCATTAATTTTGATGCTTTACCTTGGGAAAAAACACAACATTTCATGTTTTTCTACTGTTTAAGAAGGATCCACGACCTCCACATGCCCTTCTTAGCTTCTCACCAGTCAAACACTTCACCTCATAAACCCCAAGAGTGCTAAAGTCTATGCCTACCTTGCCCCATAGAACACTCTGCATTTTTGACCTAGTTTCCTAGACCTAAACTGCCCAGCTCCATTTGATCTAGCAAAAGACCATCAAAACGTCAATCAAAAATTTTGTGCTACTATACCTAGCCTAAGATCTTGTCCCTGATGCAGTCATATTAACTAATATCCATAAGGAGAGAGCCCTCTCCCAGCCTAGTAGGGCTAGCTACTTGCCTAATCGTGGTTTGTGGTTACCCTGGAATTGTCTTCCTTCAGCCTAAGGTCAATCTAGGTGATAACAGCGAGTAAAAACCCTAACTTCCTTAGGACTAAGTCTTTGAAAATATAGCGAACCAAGATATAAATATTTAACAAGATATTACCTGAGATGTCTTCTTAATATTCTTTGGGTTTCACCATCTAAAACCTCCCATAAAAGAAGTTATAGAAAAAATTCCATGATGCCTATTTGAAATAGAAAAACCCTAGGATCAAGAGATCTAATACCAAATTTTATGATCCTTACACTTTAAAAATGATAACAAACCAATAATTCCAATCCAATTTGAAGGGGAAACCTCCTTTTATAATAAATATAATGATCAAGACATATTTGATGATCCTAAGACTAGGTCTCCTTATTATATATATAAGAGACAAAGGATACAATTCTAATAAAATGGAACCATGAGGGGTTCTAGCCTGCACAACAATGTAGAAAAAGAAATGAAATCACTCAATATATAGGGCTTAATAAGGTATTTTTTGGTTAACATGGGGCTTATATAAGGCCTAACATTCAAACCATTGTTAAGTTTTTATGATATGAACTCACAAAAGGGTAGAACTTTTCAGAGGTTAGATTTCCTTTTTGAGGAAATAGATTCCATTCTTAATTGTTGGGAAAATTAATTGTCTTAATAAAAAAAACTTATCAACTCACACATAAATTATCAACCAGGTTAAGTATTTGAATTTCAAGGCTATCATGCATAGTATATGTAGGCATCAGACTGGCATTGACTAATTCATAATTTTTGCTAAGATTCTTCTATGACATCATGACACTTAGTAAAACCAAAAGTTTTTGTAACTTTTCACACTTGCAGGAATGGAAATCAATTAAAAAAATTCTCACTGTCAAACCCTAACTTGTATAAAAAACATTATACATGAAATTCTAGAAATAAAATCACACTTGCGGAATAAAATGGTACTCTTCTATTATAGATCACTCTTGTAAGAAAAGGAAATAACACTCCTTGAAATCAATTGCACAAAACCATTCAATCACAACCACACAACCATCAAACCAACTAGAATCAACCCTTTCATTAACTATATAACACATTGTAATAGATGTGACATCAACCAATTAACATTATGTGTTGGCAACATATTATGAAGTTGTAGTAGTAGTTGAATAGTAGCAGCACATAGTTAGTAAGGATCAATCCAACAGTAACAACGTTGATACATGAGATATCTATTTCAAATATTCTATAAGCTAGTTTAACCTATAGTAATTGTAATGTATCAACAAGAATCCGAAACAATGATAACTAAAATTATAACAAGAATTGAATTACCATAACCTTCAAAAAACCTAAAATGAAACAACTATGCTACCTCTACAACATAACGATCCCTGCTAAAGAGGAAGGCCCTTCCTCCTTAGTAGGGAATTGGTAAAATCATAGATCATAAGCTAGCACAATAGATCAAATGAAAAGTGAACTTGCAAAATATTGCATTAGCTCTAAAAATGAAATACAAATATGCACAATCCAAACAATGGTTATGCTTCCCCTCTAACCTACCCTTAATCCATGCATTTTATAAATAGAGATAGGGGTGAACTAGAACCAATTCCCCAAATTTGGACCATCAAAGTTACGGATAGATTTAAAAGACATTATGTTTGTTTGTTTTGGAATATATTAGTTGGAAAGAAACTCAATATATGATTACAATAGATTTCTCTATCATGAAATCATTTGAGGATTTGTTAGGTCCATTTCATTTGCTAATTGCTCACTTTGTTTGGATTGTTGTTAACCAATGGACACAACAAGAAAGGTCTTCTTAAAAGAACCACATGAATCTCCTAATCCCCTATACTACTAGTGTAACCCCTTATTGTTATTAGTACAACCCACTTATTATATTGATGTACCCATGCAATGCCCATATTGTTACTATTGT
>APFE030158609.1:5715-37380 GCA_000404065.3 Pinus taeda
GTCTTGGGTCACCCCACCTTGGCTTTGTCCTTTGGGCTTCGGATTTGCAGATCCAAAGTCTCGCTTCTTTTGTTTGAACTTTTGCTCGATTTTAACAACATATCAGTATGCTGTGCCGAGTGAGGAGATGTTCAAGAACTCCATCTCTTCTTGGATGTATCTGTGTAGGCAGCCACGGTATTTGAGTACCAGATGCAGCTCAGAATATTTGATACCCAACTATGTGCGAAGGGTATGAAAAATGTTTGTTAACTCCGACACATCTTGGTCTCATCCCTGCTGCAGTGTGGTCCATTTTATGTATTTGTCCTCATAGCTTTTGACAGGGTAGTACTTCTCCTTGATGGCATCCCGAAAGTCATTCCAAGTGGGTGCGGCTGAAAATAGTGAGCCTGTACTTTCATCCTTTTGCTCACAGTAGGTTTCCCACCAGTCCTTGACGTGGGGGGTTGCTTTGAGAAGAGCGAAAACAATCTTTTCCCGACTTGAAAATTCATGAACAGAAAAAACCCATCTAGAAGATTTAACCATTTGTCTACGGCATCTGCATCTATTTGACCCTCAAAGATGGGGATTTCAAAGTTAACTTGTACCTTAAACGGTGTGGCATTTCCAGAGTAGCTGTTGGAAGCTGATGCGTCGCCCCTGGGTAGCCGCTAAAGGATCTGCGCAAAGCTATCCATCATATCATTCCTTTGCCGCTTGAGTGCTTCTTCAAGCAAGATTTTGATAGGATCTCCTGCCCCCTCATCTTTCTTCTCATCCGCCATGGGAGGTCGTCAGGATTTGCGAGGCTAGTCTTGCAAAGGTTCGACCAGTTCAAGCCCTAACTCCTTATATCCTGACCTCGTTGGGGACATGCAAAGAAACATAGAGAAAAAGCAGACTACTTTGATACCACTGATCTGGATTTAAACAAGAACTCAACAAATTACAGAGATAACCATATACACAAAGATGTAGCGGAAATAATACTTCGTTTCATTAATGGAAAATATTGAAATATGCTTACAACCAGAAATGGAAATAAACCAGCTAGGGCAATGGTAGCTTATCTTTGAGAAGAGATGTGCGGCTACATGCCTCTGAACTATTCTGAAATGTGTTACAATGAGGCTCGAAGGCCTATTTATTGTTGAGAATAATGGAAAACCCTTCACATTCCAAAACCTAACCCTAGAAGATGAAACGCCAAATTGTGGGCCCCGTTTTTGGGTAAGTTGGTACATCAACTTCCTGGGGTCGCGAATTGGTCGTATTATCTCTGTTTGATGTGCATGATAGCCTGTTGGAAAGATCTCTCCGAGGAAAACGACGAAAAAGACAATTTTTAATGGAAACATTGCTGGCGGTAGATTTCCCAAAAAACGTCGTTTAGGGCCTCAAAACGGCTCCGGAAGTTTAGGACCCGAAAAACTGCTAAAAATAGTAAACTGTGCTATAATTAAGGAAACCGAAAAAAACCGAAAGAAGCACTAGAGGGGATCCAAGTGGAATTAGCGGGTGGCCACCAATATCCACCTGGATCACCCATCAATTTGTTGTTGTTTGGAGAGTTCCCTTGGCATGGTTGGGTCTATGCCCCAAGGGCCAGCCCACCATGCCACGTTTTCTTTTGGTGCTGAACAGGTTGGGTCCATTCCCCAAGGGCTGGCTCACCCAACTCCTTTTCCCATTTATCTTGGTTCAACAATCTGTGGCAGGGGCCATGGGTCATGGCCCACCCCTCCACTTATTTAAATGTGTCATGTGGATAGAGTTGGGGTGGCAGGGTTGGTGGCCCGCCACCCCCTTTTTTTTTATATTTTTTTTGTTATATTAAAACAAAAATGAACAATTTTGGAAATTCGGTTTTTGACCGAAGGGCTCATTTTAACTAGGCCATGATTTTTCCCCGAATCTGGTCGGATTTGGCCAGATTCCATTTGTCAGAAAAGGCCAAATTATGTCTTTGTTAAGCCTGCCCAGTGTTGGTACTATTTTATTGCTATTCTTTTCTTCTAAAAATCCATCATTTATCTATCATTTTCTTCCATAAACTCCTCATAGTCCATTGAAATTGATTAATGAAGCATTATAATTGTTATTTTACATTAAATTTAATTTATGGATTTTTATGTTAAAAATTGGAATTTTCCAACAAAATTACGGGATGTAATGACTTCCTGTAATTGGTTTATGTTGTGACATGTGGCATGGCAGGAAAATCGAAACAGAAGATAAGGACGTGATCTAGGATGTACATACATGGTGGAAAATCTATTTAGCATCAAATTTGGAGCTCCTGAATACATGGTCAATGCTGGTCAAACCCAGCCTTTTTGGTTGTAAAAGTAGAAAAATTTGAAGTTATAGAAATCAGTTAGGATTAGGAAGAATGAAAATAGCCTTTTTGGTTGTAAAAGCAGAAAAATCTGAAGTTATAGAAATCAGTTAGGATTAGGAAGAATGAAAATAGCCTTTTTGGGTTGTAAATTTTAATAAAAAGAGGAATGCTAGTGAAGACATTAAAAAGAGCAGACTTAAGACTGTAAGTGTATTCCAGAACTCTATTTTTAATGTAATCTATTCTCAGAACTTAATCAAAGGCAAAATTTCATCAATTATGGTGTTTATAAGTTAACGTTCTTATCACCTGAAGTTTTTTAAAGTGTGCCATCAAAGCGTGGAAGGGCCCTACGTGAGGATTGGTACACTTTCTTTTCTGTTTCATAGAATTTAGTATTCAGATCTGAATAGCGTTTTATTTCATTTCATTGCTTGTGAGTTTATCAATTCAATTAGAAGTTCTTGTGATTGTTATTTTATGATTCATAGTAGTAGCTTGAAAATTCAATTGCAAAATTATTGAATAAGACCTTGTAAAAGGTTTAATTGAACATTGAATTTCAAAATATTTCTATAAACTCTGTTTTCATGAATTTGTTTTTTAGTATGCTTAGTGTGTTATTTTGAAAGAGTTTTTGTGAATTATATCCTTGTAAGAGGATTGAGAACTCAGACTAGTAACACTCTGTTTTTTAGAACAGTTAATTAAATTAGATGATATAAGTGTTTAAATTGTGAAAGGAAACATATTTCAATCTCTTGTAAAAGAGTGTTGTAACTTGTCACAATAGACACTGATTTAGACAGATGAGATCCTTTTAGGTCTATAAAATTTAGAGACATGCCACTAAGTTTACCTACCTTGGTTGACATTAAATTTAGTCTAATCTAGAACCCTGGATTGGTCACTACACCGAGTGATCAAAAAGTCAACCCAACTTTGACTGCCTCTATCTCCTTCATTCAGACTCAGATTGGAGTGTCGTTCGCACTGTTGGAATCAGGGTGACGAGCACTTCGATATGATATCAAGTTCATAGTCTTTCTGTGACTTTGAATTTTGAGCCTTTTCCATGCCACTGGTGTCTGAAGATCCACCTGGATCAATCCTCCCCATTGAGGAGCTTTTGGACTGCCAAAAGCTTTATCAGTCAATTGGCAAGTGAGGGAATTGTTCCCTCACTCTTTCTTTCTAGCCATTTTGCCTTGCTAGGGTGCATCCCCTTGAAACCAACTCGAAGGTATTCCACATCTCCCCATTGTGAAGTTTTGGTTCTTCTGTCAAGGATGATGTCTTCAGGTAACACATCGAGATACTCTAGTGCAAAGTCATCAACTGTAGGAATTGTGCCCACCTCTTCGGTGTCCATAGTCAATGGTGGCTCATACAGCTTTAAGTTCTCCACATTCACTACAGAGTACATTTGCATATATATCGAGAAATCGAGAAGAAAGACATTATTTCCTATCTTCTCCAAGATGGTGAATGGACAATACTGGATTGGTCGCAACTTCTTCCCTTCTCCCTTCATCCTGTCCTTGCTGATATGGAACCACACTTTGATGCCCACTTGAAATTTATGGTCAACTCAGTGTTTGTCATGTCGAGCCTTGTACCAGGCTTGACTTTTCTCCAACTACTCCTATATTGCTTGGTGAATCATCTGGATCCACTGAATGAATTGTTGCGCTTTGTCCCTGTCATCACGTCCACTGGAGTCATCTTCCCTTCCAAAGAACATATCAAAAGGGTCCTTTGACAGGTAGCCAAAACATGTCTCAAATGGTGAATGATGCGTAGATGAGTGCACTGCTCAGTTGTAGGAATGCTGCACATATGGAAGATGTTCATCCCACAACTTAGGATATTTCCCACAATAGCCTTGCAACAAGTGTACCATGGTGCGGTTGAAAACCTCTATCTGTCCGTCAGTTTGTGGATGGAATGCCGTGCTTCTTTTCAACTTGGTGTCCATCATCTTCCACAAGCTGGTCCAAAACTCTCCGTGAAAGCAAGACTCTCGATCTGACACAATCAATGTGGGCAACCCAAAATGGACCCAAACATGCTGAAAGAAAAGATAAGAAGTCTGCTCTGTAGAGATCTACTTTTTACAAGGCATTAAAATACACATCTTACTAAAACGGTCAACGACGACATACAAATAGTCGTGACTTTTTCTAGACAAAGGAAAACCTCCTACAAAATCCATCGACACACTTTCCCATGGACGACTCGGGATAGGGAGTGGTGTGTAGAGCCCAAACTTTCTACTAGAGGGCTTTGAAACAGAACACATCATACACCCCTTTACATAGTGAGTCACAATGTTTTTCATATGAGGCAAAAAACAAAATCTTTGTACATGACACAAAGTTCTTTCAATACCAAAATGACTAGACACAAGGGAGGTGTGGGCCTCCTGAATTACATGTACACTTTCTCCTGTGGGTATGCACAATTTGCCAAGGTGACAAAATAGTTTCCCCTACAAGTGATAGTTTTCCGCCTATGAACCATGGGTTAGTTTTGCATAAATATCCTTAAATTCATCATCGTTAGCATATTGTTCAGCATAACTTTCAAAATATAACGAAGCATTATGCAAAATAACAGAAGCAGAAATCGGAGGGTGAGATAGAATATGGGCCATTTTGTTGCTAGTGCCCTTCTTATACTTTATTACCAGATGAAACTGCTAAAGAAAACCCATCCATCTGAAATGACGAGATTGCTACAACTTGTTTTGTGATTGAAGATACTGGAAGGGCTGATGATCCATATGGATGATGGTATCCTTGCCGATCAGGGGGTGTTTCCACTTTTTCACACTCTAGACCAAGACATATAACTCCTTGTCATAAGTGGGATATTTTATCACAGCCCGAGAGAACTTCTCTGAATGTTAACATATCGGCTTCTTTTGCTGCATCAGTACAACTCCCATGGCATATCTACTAGCATCTGTCTTGATCTCGAATGGCTGTTGGAGATTTGGTAAGGCCAAGACCGGTGTGGTGCTGATCTTTTCTTTCAATGTTTCGAAGGACTTTTGCTAGTTTCCTCCCCAAGACTTCCTTTACACTTGTCAATGCGTGTAAAGGTGCTGCAATAATAGAGAAATTGGTAGTAAATCTCCTCCAATACTGTATTGCACCCAAAAAGCTACAAACCTTGGTTACACTAGTAGGCTTAGGCCAATTTACAATTGCTTCAACTTTAGAAGGATCAATTTTTAGCAAACCATGACCAATAATATGACCTAGGTAAACCAAAGAGTTTTTCCCAAACTCACACTTTGACAATTTTACATAGAGTTTTTCTTTTTTCAATACATCAAGCACTTTCTTCACATGACATACATGTTCATTCCAAATTTTACTAAAGACAAGAATATCATCTAGATATACAAGAACAAATTCATCAATGAAAGGCCTAAAGAGATCATTCATGACCCTCATGAAAGTGGCTAGAGCATTGCAAAGTTTGAATGGCATCACGATCCATCTGAACAACTCTTGTTTGGTATTGAAGGCAGTTTTTTCACACATCCTGCTCTGCAATTCGGACCTAGTGATAACCACTACACAAATCCAATTTGGTGAAATAGATAGCATTCTTTAACTGATCTAGTAAGTCATCAATGCGGGGAAGAGGGTAATGATTTTTCACCATGATTTTGTTTACTGCTCGATAATCCACGCACATCCTCCATGTGCCATCTTTCTTTGACACTAAGACAATCAGTGAGCCGCATGGAGAAGTGCTCAGTTTGATGACCCCTTGGTTCAATAGTTCCTTCACCTGCTTTTTGATCTCCTCCATCTCAATGGCTGACATCCAGTACATGCCAATAATTGATAAAGGAGATTCATGCTAAAAATGGATCTCATGTTGGATTTCCCTCTCTGGAGGTAATCCCCTGGGTTCCTAAAACATCTCATCATAGTTAGAAATTAATTCACATAATTCCCTTTTATGCACATGATCACAACCCTGGAAAGCTTCGGATAATTATGCATCTTTTCCCCTTACAACCATAAGCATGCAACCCTTACTGGAATTCACCAACCTCTTCATTTGTCCTGCACTTACAAGGCTGGCATTGATTTTAGTTTGATGAGCCCTTACAATATATTCTACCCCATCTTTTGTGATTTGGTATTTGTTTTCATGACGAAAGAAGATTGCTTTTCTATCATATAGATATGAACTCCCTAACACCATGCCACAGATATCCAATGGTATCACATTAGGTTTTACCTCATCCACTAACTTAGAAGTGATCACAAATTTAACCTTACAATGCTTACTTACATTTAGTTTTGCTTTATCATGTATCCATCCAAGTGGGTAAGGTTCTGGATGTGGTTTGGTTTCCAAGCCTAACTTCTTTACCAAGGACTCTGAAATTAAGTTTGCTTGGGATCCAGTATCAAATTAAGTTTCCACTTTTGTATGATTTATGATAACTCTAATATGAAATAGCTCAATTACCTTTCGTTCATTAGGAAGAGACTCATCTATTGAACTAGTACCTCCATGTGATTCAGAATTAACATGAGGTGTAAGAGTACCTTTTGTTTCTGCTACTATGATCAATGCTTCATCTCTAGAATTAGATCCAAGGTCTTGCTGCACAGTTTCCACTATCTTCTACTTGCCTTTTCCTCCATACTTCTTTGGTCTCTTTTCCGGGTACTATTTCCAACAATGATCATCATCATGACCTTCCTTTTTGCAGTGAGTGTAATAAGGTCTTTCTCCTTCATCTTTCTTGGTTGATGCCATCCTCTTCTCCTTTCCTATTCCTTTCACTTTGGGTTTTCCATTTGGAGGTTTGAAAGGTGGTTTCTTGAAATGATCATCTCTTTCATTTCTTCCCCTGTTCTCAAGATGGATTGCCTTCACACTGGCGAAGTCAATAGCAGTTGGTTCAAACAATAATAATGAATGTCTAAGGTAACTATGTAATGATCCAATATACTTAGTTGCTACTTCAGTTGAGTCAAGTGCAATGCCCAAATTAAGTTCCTGTTTTCTAAATTCCACTGTAAAGCTTTAAACATCCTCACCTCTGCCTTGCCTTAAGTATTACCAATCCATTAAGACTTTTTGTTTATAACCCAAGGGATAGAATTGTTCCTTTAATGCAGAAATGAAATTCGGTCGTGAGGAAAGAAGATTATCCACACTCTTACTGCCTGGAAATTTTCTCTCCCACCAAACGAGAGCAGTGATACTCAGCCGAAGAGAGGCCAGTTGAATCTTTGCCTCATCCTCATCGATCTGCTGAATCCTGCAGTAGATTTCAATCTGCCTAATCCAGTTACTATGCTTTTCTGCATTACTTTCACCGTTAAACATGGCAAGATCAAATTTGACATCTAATTTAAATAAAGGTTTCTTAGATGCATCCCTTGAATTTCTATGATGATGGTGATGAGAGGAAGAAGAACTTTCACTCATGGAAGGAGAAGGAGGGTGTTCTTCTCCAACATTTCCATGCAATGAACTTTGTTATTCTAGATTTATCTCTTCTTCTTTCTCCAGCCTTGAAAGCAACTAACCGACATTCTCTACCATTGTATAGAAGGTTTTGTGAAAATTGCGCTCCTCTTCATGATGAGCCTCTTCATCTGCCATGTTTCTCCTTCAATGTGCACACCCCACTTCGGGATCGAAAGGATTTAGTTTCTCTTCGCCTCTTTGGAGCCTGTTTCTTGTTAGCATACAAAAATGCAATTTACATCTAAAAAGACTTCCTCTGATACCACTTGATCCAAAATCTTTTGCTTATAGATGTGTTAAAGAATTACATGCATAAATTGGAGCTTCACATAAAAAACTTAATGTGCACATGAGAGAAGAGGAGAAACACATAAACCATGAAAGAAGACAACAAGACTTGATAATGGAGTTCATTTGACTTTGACTACGTCTCCGGGCCCTACTTGATGAATAGGGAGGCCTTCATTCATTAAGTGGCATGAGAAAGAAGAGTACAAGCATCAGTTACAAAAAATGAGTTTTATACCTCCATACTGAAAAATGGCCGAAAAATGCAAGACTCTGATGGAGAAATGGATAGCACCATTGCATTCGTGGCATTGAGAAATGATGAAACCATATAAAATTTGTCAAAATTTGACAAAGTGAAAATTCGACCCTCCTGCAAAATTCTACCTCGAACTACGTGCATTGCCTCCTCTATTGGGTGCACTGACAAACTGTGTTTAAATAAAATATTGGTGGTAGATTTTCCCAAGTAAGCAGTTGGTTGAGTTGGTTAGCAATCCGGTTATGAGGGAGGAGATCAAGAGGTCAAATCCCGGCTCCTCCTTTTTTTATATACCAAAAACCAAAATTAAATAGTGGTTGGGTCGGGCCTGCCTTGGGCGGCCCACCCACTGTACCTACCTCCCGCTGGTCCATTTCTATTTGGAGAGTTCCCTTGGCGTGGTTGGGTCTATGCCCCAAGGGACGGCTCACCATGCCACGTTTTCTTTTGGTGTTGAACGGGTTGGGTCCGCACCCCAAGGGCCAGCCCACCCAACTCCTTTTCTTGTTTATGTTGGTTCAACAGTCTGTGGGAGGGGCTGGGGGTCATGGCCCACCCCTCCACTAATTCAAATGTGTCATGTTGATAGAGTTGGGGTGGCGGGGTTGGTGGCTCGCCACCCCCCTTTTTTAATATTTTTTTGTTGTATTAAAACAAACATGTACAATTTTGGAAATTTGGTTTTTTACCGAAGGGGTCATTTTAACTAGGCCACGATTTTTCCTAGAATCTAGCTAGAGTTGGCCGGATTCTGTCTATCAGAAAAGGCCAAATTGTGTCTTTGTTAAGCTTGCCCAGTCATCAAAAAGTCAACCCAACTTTGACTGCCTCTATCTCCTTCATCCGGACTCGGATTAGAGTGTCGTTTGCACCATTGGAATTAGGGCAATGAGCACTTCAATCTGATGTCAAGTTCATCATATTTCTGCCACTTTTAATTTTGAGCCTTTTCCATGCCACTGGTGTTTGAATATCCACTTGGATCAATATGTATATACCCACTAATCATATGACCAAAAACTACGTCTACAACCTATAGGTGATCCAAGTAGTTCTAGAAATGCTCATAAGTCAAGGAGGGCCCAAGAAAGGCTAAGAAGAAAAATAGGTTCATAATTAAGAGCTCGTTGCAAGCTTTTCAATGGTGCAAATGACACCTCAATCTGACTTTGTATGTGAAAGTTATGGCCAATCAAAGTTTTTGTCAACTTGGCACATTGGCTAAAGTTAGTAGAGCACTGACTAAATTTGGAAGGAAGTTAAATTTGGCCGAGGCACTAAATTTGGAGGATGCTAACAAAGTGATAAATTGACACTTCACAGTAATGGATTTTAGTGGTTAGAAAGGGATAAATTATCGCCTACTTAATTTTTACATTTCCCCTAAAAATCGACCTAGGTTTTTTGAATTCTATATTTAAAAAATAAATATAAGTATAGAGTGGTGGGCTGCCACCCCTGCCAACCCCCAATGCCATTTATTATATATTATATATATGGTGGGCATGCCACCCACCGAAAAATCTGCCCTACAACCAAATTTATATAAATGTTATATTGATTGTTAAAAAAATCTAGGGCTAGCGGGAGTCGAACCTGCACTAGTTGGTGGTCGGCTAGCCCACCAACAACCCCATCACAAAAACTACAAACAAAAACAAATGAGACAATGATCTTGCCAAATATGAGACCACACATTGTAGGGTCTGCCAGGATCAAACCCACCTAGTCTAGTTGGTTGGCCTGCCAATGCCAAATGGGCGGCCCCAAAATAATAAAATGCCAATATATAACATCTGCCACCAATTTAAAACAAACACTGAAAACCTAAGTTGAGAGGGGTGGGGTTTGTACCCACACCTAGTGGAAACCCAAGTTAGAAACTTTCCAAAGGCCCAATGGGGCTTTCCTTGATTACTACGCATGGGAAAAATATAAGAACTCAACTCTGCCATTAGAACGACAGAGATTGTCGAGACAAGAACAAAGGTGGAGGAGTATGTGTGAAACTCGGAGCCGAGGGGGAACCACGCCTAGGCTGGGAATGCCTTTTGAGATATTTAATTCTAGGGGAATATTCCCTAGAATATTCCCATGCAGAATCAGTAAGGAATCTTGGAGATTCCCTAGAGGGAAAATTTTTAGAGTGTTCGAAATATGCCAAGTTTATACTTATTTGAACTAGAATTCCACTAGGATTCTAATGGTCGAGATGGTTTTCTATTCTAAGTAGAGGACTTTTTAGAGAAATAATTTTTAGGGAGGAGCCATGAAGGTGGGACCTTTACATAGGAATCTACATGGAATCTGAAAGATTTCCTAGAGGCCCGAAAATGACAGTTTCAGAACCAGGCTGACTTTATACTCATTTTTCTTATTTTTTCACAAGGAACATGATGGTGTGATCAATTTCTTCATCTAGGCAGTCAAATTTTAGTCAGCCCACAAAATAGAATCTTTGAGGAATCTTTGAGATTCTTGGGGAGCCAAAATTTGACTGTGTCAGAAGGGGGTCGAGTTTACCATCAAATTTCATGAATTTTCATCATGAATTCAATCGTGTAGTCTGTTTATTTAGCAGAGGTGTGCATTTTCAGGCCATTCTCGGAAGTGGAGGTATAATATGCATTGATGCCATGCCTTCTTTTGATTTTTTCTAAGATGATCATTTGATGTTGAGATCTTTGTTTTACACTTTGTTAGAGGATCCTTGTATGCCACTTCATTTGAAAGTTTTGATATTTTGTCAGGTTGAGGGAGAGTTGTTATGAGTGAGATTTATTAAAGGAGAACATTTCATGGATAGACATGCCACTCTAGTTAAGGGAGTTATTCCTTGTATTCACAAAAAATACATCATGTACTCATCATTGTCTTGCAACGTTTAATGAAGCAACCTCTCCACTCTTAACATTGATCTTAGAGTTGTAACCTACACTGGGTTAAATCCATTATCAAGTTGTGTGTGTTCTTTGATTTGATGGTTGTCATTATATTTCCTCTTCTTTAAAGTATTCACATGTGGCTTTTCATACTATTTTACATGCAATTCTACTAACATCACAAAAGTAAAAGATCTTGGTTAATTCTGGTAGCTGATAGAATCCATAACAAGTTTGGTATGAGAGAAATCTAACCTTTTTGCTAGGGATTGTGAATTGAGCATGCAACAAGAAGGAAATTTAAGTATCAAAAGGATCTCTACGAATCCTTCTACAGGACGGAAATCATGGTAGATATAATGTATGCAAATTATGAGAATAAAATGGAAAAATAAGAACAGGAGAAAGGGAGAATAAAGGACGAGGCTCCATCTTCATCTTCGAGTGAATTTTCTTCTTCTTCATCTCCTTTTCATCATTCAAATGAGAAGATCAACGAGAGATTTCAAGCAGAGAACGTTGAATTTAGGAGACTCCTACAAGAAGCATAAGAGGAGAAGTAGAGATTGCAACTTCAATTATGAGCCATGGAAGTGTAACACCCTCCTCCCACATTTACCCAAGTTAAATGGTCTACTAGGGTAAACATGTAATGAGAGGTTACTACGATCTGATTCAAATCCGCATGTATAGTTAAGGAAGTGGAACCAATACAACATAACTAATTTGACCTTTTTCACATATCACAGAACCTACCGAAGCCAACCAACCCTTCCAGGTGATCAACCCTTGAGGAAACTTGACACTTCACTTCCCTAGAGCCTCAGTTTCTCCCATGACATGAGCATGGATACGACTGGGACCCTTCATTTGCTCTCACAACATGCGCATGCAAGCGAATGGTGATCTGAAAATGGAGGAAGTGGCTAATTTCCTTTTCTCCAAAAAAACAAGGGTTGTTCTCAGACGCTTTGCAAGGAAAAATGGTTCTTAACACAAAACAAGTTTTCCAAAAGGTCTCTTCATGTTATGAGTTAGTTTTCACATATAAACTTAAGAATAAGAAACAAAACATTACATAACTCATACAGGCATACATGAAGGGCACAACAAAGGATTTTGTGATGGAGATCACCCCTCCTGGGCTACATCTTCAGGATTGCCAACATAGCTAGACCGCTCCATATATTTAGTGGAAAAGGAATACATAACAGTTTGTTGATAAACATGTGGCTATTTCCCCTTCAATGAAATGTTATCCTAAAAATAAATCTCACATGAAACAACATGATAACCTATAATCATCATGAAAACATCATCATCACAAGGCGTCTCCTTCAAAGACCTTATACTCTAACTGAAAATGAGCATACATGAGCATATAAGCACTTCACTTCCACATTCAAGGACAAAAAAAATCTTTCATCAACAAGACATGGTGAGAAAACTATACATGAGATAAATCCTACAAGTAACAACTATTGTAGTAAACTTCAGAAGTTAAGAAAACCCTTACAAGGCCTTCTCCATGCTCAAACACCTTCGAAAATTGTTGCCAAACCTTGATTGAAATATACACCCATGAACTTGAACCTTCAAAAAGTTCCTTTATATGTGCTCAAATAAGAAAATAGAGGTCATCATTGGATCCAGAATGTCCAAAAACCCCTAGGTAGACTCATCTTGAGCTCCAAAAGGACAAAAAATCACAAAGATCTTGCTCTACAAGCTCTCCATCCTAAGCATACAAGTACTTCAATTCCACATTGAAATACAAAAGAAAAAATTCCTCAACAAGACATAGTTAGAAAAGAACAAATGTGCTAAAACCCAAAAGTAATAGTTGTTGCACTAAACTTCTGAAGGTAAGAAAACCCCTACAAGGCCTTATCCATGATCAAACACCTTCAATAACTGCTCCAAAACACTGATTTATCCATACACCCATGAAATTGAACCTACAAAAGGCTCCTTTTGATGTGCTCAAATAAGAAAATAGAGGTCAGCATTGGATCTAGAATGTCTAAAAACCCTTGGGTAGGCTCTTCTTGAGCTCCAAAAGGACAAAAACTCGCAAGGATCTCACAAAGATATTTCTCTATAAGATCTCTAGGAAGTTTTGTTGTTATCTGTCCTATAAATTTTCCCTATTTTCCACTGTGGAGGCATCAATTTTACCCACTGATGGTGCAATTTTTTGGAGAATTAAATTGGCCAATAACCCCTGTGTGCAAAAAATTAGGCCACATGGGCCATGTGGCTGTTGGCTAGACCTTAATGCCCGCCCCCACTATCCTAGCACCTTAACTGTTAGGTTGTGGTCATATTAAATGCCATGGGATTGAGGATCGGGCCAACAACCCACCCTTCTTGTTAGAGCCCCTTAATTGTGGTGCGTCGGGTCATATGGTTTTGACGGGACCAAGGGATGAACCCATCTGTAAGAACCCTCTACCGAGTGCCTAGATTGCTTCCCTCATTGTCTTGTGTGGTGGTGATATGCCCTTGGGCCGGGGCTTAAAATTTGCACCCTCTAGATGAGCCCTCCACCAATGTTTCATGGGATTGTTGTGACTAGGGGCCAAGGTTTTTTTCCTAGCCCTTCTCTGTCAAGATGTGGTCATGTGATGTGCAGGTGATTGGGGGTCGAGGCTGATTGCTCGACCCCTCCTCCATAAACACGCTCCATTTAAATGTTAAATAATAGTTCAATCATATAACTAGTAAGACCCACCATGAGGTTTAGTGGTAAGGCACTGCAATGTTGAATGGGAGGTTAGGGGTTCGAATCATCTTGGGCCTCTGGCTGACCATACCAAATTTTTAGTGTGCTTTGGAAGTGTCATGTGGCAGCCCATGATTGGGCTAAGAAAAACCAATCAAATTCGACCAAAATTGACGAACTACAAATTGACACTTGTCAGCACTTGATTGGTCTGTACCTGCATAGTCACCCTAGATAATGCTAGTTGTATGGAAGCCCATTCAACTGCCCAGTTAGAAATCCTGCTCATCTTTTAGTTGTTGGATCAAACAATCAGAATGCAATAACTTGAGCATACAATGTTAGATTGAGGTGAAACAAACATCGTTGGATTCAGAATGACGATAAATTCGAATTTACGGTATTTCAAGACTTTCTTGGAACTTTCATTTTTTATCAAAAATTTGATCAACTGATCACACCTCCCCAATAGGAAATTTTGGACTCCAAAAGTTTACTACTCCTAGTAAATAAAATTAGGCTAAAACTCAAAATTAACCAAAAATTCAATCCATATGCTATCTTTTCAATTGGTGCCCTTCAAGCGCCAATCAAGGCACTTTACCTATCTTCTTCGTGAAGACCTATTGTCCTGTTAATAATTGAGCAATTTTTTTTTTTTTTTTTTGATAGAAACGAGTAGGTTGATGTATTAATTCTTGGCTGCAAAGCCATAATTCAGATTACAAAGAGGTAAACAGAGATCAGTTTTCTCTTCTGTCAGGATCCAATTGACTTCCCCTCTATTGAGCCTGCGATTTTTACTAGTTGTAGTTCTTGTAGCTTTATCTATCTTTCCTAAATTACTGATACAAACAAACTGCTTCAATAAAAGGCAGAGAAACATTTAAACAGGCGATTAAGGGATGGGGTCTTAGCCTTCATCTCCATCTCTTAGAAGCGCTCCGGGGGGGGAGAAGAACCGCTTTGTTGGCTACAACATCGGCTTCTTTATTGTTTTCTCTCTTTACATGAAGAAACTCCAGATTATGGAAGGTATTTGTCAGGAATCTAATTCTGCTCAGAAGTCTTGATAATCTTAAATCTGAGGGAGAGGATTTATCCACCATGGCCTTTATTATGGACTGGGAGTCCCCAAAAATAATTGCATCTTTGATGCCCAGAGTGATGAGCAGCTTGAGCCCCTGGAGGAGAGCCAAGGCTTCAACTTGAATGCTAGAGTTGAAGCCCACTCCCCAAGCATATCTAGATTCGATTCTGCCATCTGCGTTTTTAATGACACCACCTGCTCCAGAATTGTCGGGGTTGCCTTTTGCGGCACCGTCAAAGAAGAGAGTTTTTCTTGCCTTCTTTTTGCATAACTCAACAAGTTCTTCAGCCTTGAGACGGATTTGCCAATTCTTTAGGGGAGGAGGAAGCTTGACTTTATCAACGAACTGGAGGCCTAGAGAATCTCCCCAAACTACGTCTTGATCGCTAAGATCTGCTTTGTTTAGCTGGTCTCCCACACAGTCCTTCAGATGACTTTTGATTTTAACCCAGATTATCTTGGGGTTGCTCTTTTTATCATTGAAAATCCTTTGGTTTCATTCCAGCCAAATGTGCCAGCAGGTTATTTTAGGAAGGGCGAGCCAGGCATTTTTGATATGAAGATTCTGAGAGGTGCCATGAAGATACATGCACTTCTAGTTTGCAAACAAGTTTGAGCAATGATTAGGAGGAGTGAAGTCAGAGTTCAGAGGACTTAACGCCTCCTTCCAAAGAGCAGCTACGAATTTATAGGGGAGCATCAAATGAGCGGCTGTTTCTTCATGATCTTCGCACAGCGAGTAGCGAGAGGGACCGTTAACGCCTCTTTTACAAAGTCTGTCTTCAGTCAATATCCTATGATGGCAAAGAAGCCAGCAAAAGATGTCTATCTTGGGGATCGTTGAATGGGACCAGATCTGCTACCAAGGCTTCGGGTTAGGTGTCACGTTTGGATGCTGATTGAGTTGTTTGTAGCCCTGCGAGACTGTGTACTTACTCGGGATCGATCCCCATCCCCGAGCGTCTGCTTTCCTGATATTTAATGGAGCTTTACCTTTTAAGTGCGTGAGGAGGGTGGTGTATTCTTTGGTTAGATGCGATGGCACCTCAAGATTTCCCCAGCTCTGCCAGTTATTGTTTTCCCATTGTGATAAGTCCCACAACATTTTTACGCCTACTCTATCCATCTAGTCTTTTAACAGGACCAGAGAACAATCATCAGCAATGGGGTCGCTGCCCATAATGCGGTCCTCCCAGATATTAATACGCTTTCCATTTCCAGGGATCCAGTGTGTATGCTGTTTGATTAAGGCAGAGGCTCTATCGCACAGCTTATGAATCATAGTTCCAGAGGTGGTGATAGGATTGTCTAGGCAGCGGGCTCTCTGCCCACGGAAGTACTTTTTCCATAACACAAGCTGAGCCCACCTCGGATTTGGAGCGATTATCCTCCATAACAGCTTTGCACCCAAAGCAATATTTTTCTTGTAGATATTCTTGAATTGCAACTTGCCTTCCATTCTGGGCAAGGAGATTGTGTCCCAGCTTATTAATGGAATTCTCTTCTCATTAGCTTTCCCACCTTTCCAAAAAAAATTTCTTATATACTCCTCTATTTTCCTTGTGATGCCAACAGGAGCCATCATCACTGCAACCTGCTAGATGGGAAGACTATTTAGAATAGCTTCTATTAGCACTGTCTTACCTGCTAGGTTGAGCCAGTTGTATCCCCAGGAACGAATTTTAGACTTGAATTTTTCCAGCACGGGCAACCAGTCTTTACTGAGGGCTCTTTTTTGGAAGACAGGGAGACCCAGATATTTGAAGGATGACCAAGCAGAAGAGGCTGCAAAACCAAAGCAGTTAGAAATGGCTTGGATCATTCTAGTCTTTATATTCCAGCAGAAAATGTGACATTTGCCTTTGTTGAGGCTACTTCCTGAGTCTTCACAATAGACATCCACCACTTCTTTGAATTTTTTAGCCAAAGGTAGGGAGGCAGCGCCCAGCAGAAGAGTGTCATCCACGAACAATGCATGGTTTATGCTTTTGACGCCTCTTACGATGCTTATTCCCATTATTTCTTGATCTGCCTGCTTTTTATTCAAAAGGAAACTGAGGACGGAGGCTTGGAGGACAAAGAGCAAGGGTGATAGAGGGTACCCTTGCCTCAGCCCTCTGGAGGCTTTGAAAAAGTCTGTGGCCCTCCCATCACTAAAGGGGCGATCCATGGCTCACTGATGCATGCCTTGATCCAGGTGATGAATTTGGGGCCAAACCCAAATTTGTGCAAGACATCCAGCAGAAATCTGTGTCTTACCCTATCAAAGGCGCTTTCGAGGTCCAATTTGACAACCATACCTTTCTCTTTCCGGGTCAAGATTGAGTGAATCGCCTCTTGGACCAGGATAAAGTTATCCACTATCTGTCTTCCCTGAATAAAACCTCCCTGATTCTCTGGAATAATGGAAGGAAGAATAGATTTCAACCTGTTGGAAATCACTTTTGTTATCAGTTTGTAACCTATGTTGCAAAGGGAGATAGGGCGAAATTTGGAGAAGGTGTTGGCTCCTTTTTCCTTAGGGATAAGGGTTAAGAAAGCCGAGTTGGTACTTCCTCCTATTTTCTGGCAAGCTTGAGATTTTCGGACCATTCTGCCTAAATCTTTTTCCACAATCTGCCAGCAGATCTGCAAGAATCTGGCAGTGAAGCCATCTGGACCCGGAGCCTTGTCAGGCTCCATGGCAAAGAGAGCGGTTTTAATTTCATCATTAGTGACTTCTGCTTCCAGGGATTGGTTCTTTCTGGCCGAAATCAGAGTGAGCACCTCATTTACTAAGGATGAGGTCTGCCCCAGGCCCTCTTTTTCACTATACAGATTTTTGAAATGGAGGAAGGCAACATTTTTTATACTTTGAATATCTCTGTGGGTGTTGTTCTCTTCCTTGATTTCAGAGATGGAGTTGAAATTTTTTTGAGCTTGGGATTGCTTGTGAAAGAAAGCAGAATTCCTATCTCCTGCCTTGAGCCAAAGCCTACGAGATTTGACCCTCCAGTACTCTTCCTTGGCCAAGCTTGCTTTAAGTAGCTTTTGCTGAAGTTCAGACTCCTTATCAAGGACTTCTTTTGTGATCACTTCATTTTTTGCGTTCAAATGGTGGTTCTCGAGGCATTCTTGAATCTTTTTCCTTTCCACTGCTAGAATGGGAAGGGATTTAGCCCAAGTTTTCAATGCAGCTTTCACTCTCCTAAGCTTTTCTTCCTAAACGAAGAAGGCAAAGTCGTTGACAGGCTGCTTCCATGTGTTTTTTACTATTTGCATAAAGGTCTGTTCCTTGACCCACAGGGGACTGAATTTAAAAGGAATAGGGCCTTGATCCATATGGGCCACGAGATCAAGTTTGATGGGTCTATGATCAGATACGCTGCAAGGGAGAATATGCATTCTAGATTCTAAACCAAGAAGAAGGAAAGTACTTTGAACAAGAAATCTGTCTAACCTTGCAGCAATGTGACCCGGACCGAGCCTTCTGTTGGACCAGGTGTACTTGCCCGATGAAGGTTTGATGTCGATCATATCCCAGTTTTAGTGGAGGTTTACTAAGAGAAAGTAGTTCTGATCATAACTGGAGCAAATTTTGACCAAATTGAGCTTAGGAAAAGGTGTTCCTATCTAATTTGAGCATTCTGAGCACATTGAAGAAGCTTTTGGGAGAAGTAGATCTTTGTAAACAACATTTTTTCCATATTGATCTAATACAGAGGCCTAATCCATGGAAGCTGGACCAAGGAGATGTAGCCCATGAGGGGTGAACTCCTTCATCAAAACATTATGTTAAGTGTTCATGTTGATGCTTGGTTTTACTTTTCATTGTTGTTGTTCAACACTTGTTTTTCATTCTATTTTGCTCATGTATTTCAAATAAAACTTGATAAAATTTACCTGTTTACATTCACAAACAACATCACAAAACCTATGGACATGAAGCAATTGACAAGCATTTGTTTATAAATCTGAAGTGGAAATTAGCAGAGAAAAGCTAACATTTAACAACAAATCAAGTTGGTATCAGAGCAAAGGTTGTTTTCTTGATTGCTTGAGTTTTGTGCAAATAGGGTTTTAACGGTTGCACATTTGTGATGCTTACAAGGTTAAAGTTGTAGAGAGGAGAAGGGAAACTATTGGTAGCAACTCTTGAGGTAATGCCCAAAGGAAGGAGAGACACAAGGCTGCAATCTGCACCCAAAGTTCCAATTCTAGCTGCACTTGAAGCACCTCAAGTTTTACCTTCAATTGAGATTGAGGAGGTACAAGTAGTACTAGAAGTTGAGCTTGAATCCAAAGCCATCATGTCTAGAGCAAGAGAGACTGGAGGTCTTTTAGAAGAGGAAGCATTCAAGAAATATTTCTATGACTTGATTGACATGGTTAGAGTCCTCTATGAAGAGAGGAACACTAGAATGGCTAGAGAGAGTTCTAAGCCTCCACATGGAGAGGGAAGCTCAGGAGAAAAGAAAGATAAAAAGAAGGATTCAAAGGGTAATGGAGGAAAGCCTCCTCCATCTCCACCATATTCATCTTCCTCATCATCTTCATCATATTCAACATCTCAAACATCAACATCTTCCACTTCCACCACAACAATTGTTCATTCTCATTCAAAAACCCCAAAGGAAAAAACTCCCTTACTCAAATTGGACATTAAGTTTGAACTTCCCATGTACAATGGTTAAGTGAATGCAGAAAATTTAGACAATTGGATTTGATAATTGGAGGTCTATTATAGAATTCAGAATCTTCAAGAAGATGACATAAAGATCCAGTTGCCTTCATTGAGGCTAGAGGGAGCAACATTAGTCTGGTGAGAAGCAAGGACTCAAGAGGAAATGCGAATTCATGGTAAGATATCCATTTCTTAGGTTGAATTTGTTTCTTCAATTAAAAGACATTTTTATCCTTTAGCCTATATGCAAAAACTCATTATGAGTTGGTAGAATTTTAGGTAGCTCAAGGGCCAAATAGTTCAAGATTATACATGGGAGTTTAGAAAGGGGGCTTGATAGGAGTAAATTTGAATTCCCAAGATACATTGTTGAAATATATTGGGGGTTTACATTCCTATTTAAAACATACTATCCTTATGTTCAATCCAAGCAATTTGGATGAGGTATGTGTGCATGCCACACACCTTGAGGCAAGAGGAAAGAACATTTAGGAAGTGGGTAGTAAGAAGAAGCCATTCAAGGGTAAGGAGAAAGAGAAGGGTGGAAAATGGAACGGGAAGAAGAATGCAAGTGTGAAGAAAGAAGGGGAGAAAACCATATGCCAACATTGTTCCAAAGTTGGGCATGATGAAACCTGTTGTTGGAAATTACATCCCGAACTAAGGCCTAAGAAACCAAACAATAAGGGAAAACAAAAGGCGACCGCTACCACACAACATGATCTTGGATCAGATTCTGGTGATGAGACCAATATTTCAGCCATGGTCACAAAAGGAAAAGAAGTTGTTGCAACCACGAGTTCCTCACATAGTCAAAAAGACACTCCAAATGAAGAATCAAGAATATAATTGTTCCATGTAAGGGTAATTTCAAATCATACAAAGATTCATACATTATTTGATAGTGGGTCACAACCAAAATTAATTTTAGAAGACTTTGTCAAAAATCTTAACCTTGAAACTGTACCTCATCATAAGCCATGTCCATTGGGTTGGATAGTCAATAATGAAAATTTACAGGTTATAAGAAAATGCTTATTCAAGTTCACCATTACTGAAAAGTTCATTGATGAAGTTGAGTTAGATGTAGTTCCACTTGAAATCTTAAGAATAATTTTGGGTAGTCCATATCTATATGATATGAAAGTAGTATTTTATGGCCATGAGAACAAATATTTATTGCTCAAGAATGGAGTGGCGTACATTGTGAGAGCCCATCACAAAAAGTTGAGCATTTCTTTGGTTAATGCAGGGAAGATGAAGAGACTAGTAAATGCAAGTAAAACTTTTGTGCTTCTCATGATCAAGAAAAAAGAATGATATTGACTATGAATCTTTTAAAGGTTGTGATGAAAAATTAAAATTTGATTTTTTTGATGTGGTAAGCAAGCATGGCGATATGTTTCAAGAACCAAACAGGTTACCTCCCAAGAGGGGAATTCAACATGAGATACAACTGCAACAGGATGTTCCACTTCCAAACATTGGCATGTATCACATGTCAATTATGGAAATCATGGAAATCAAGAAGAAAATTCAAGAATTGTTGAACAAAGGTATCATATGCCCATCTACTGCGCCATGTGGTTCACCCATTGTCTTGGTGCCAAAGAAGGACGAGACTTGGTGCATGTGTGTGGATTTCCGTGCAAAGTACAAAATCACGGTAAAGAATCGTTATACACTCCCAAGAATTGATGATTTTCTTGATCAGTTTAGGTATGCAAAGTATTTCACTAAGTTAGACTTACGAAGTGGTTATCATCAGGTTAGAATAGTTGAAGAGGACATTTGGAAAACTGCATTTAAAACTAAACAAGGATTGTTTGAGTGGCTTGTTATGCCTTTCGGTCTTACAAATTCTCCAACTACTTTCATGAGAGTTATGAATGATGTATTGAGACAATTTCTAGATGACTTTGTCATTGTTTAATTATATGATATTCTCATATTCAGAAAATCCATAGATGAACATGTCATGCATGTGAAAAAAGTACTTGATTACTTGAGAAAAGAACAATTGTTTTTAAAGATGTCGAAGTGTGAATTTGGCAAGACTTCTTTAGTGTATTTGGGACACATTGTTGGAGGGGGTGAGCTAATGGTAGATCCTTCTAAGGTTGAGGTCTTTCTGAATTATCCCAAGCCCAATACAGTCATAGAGGTAAAAAGCCTTCTAGGGGCAGCACAATATTGGAGGAAATTTATTGCTAATTTTTCTTCCATTGTAGCACCACTACATGCATTGACTAGTGTCAAGAAAGCCTTCCAATGGGGATATTTAAAGTAGAAATCATTTTATTCTTTGAAACAAAATATTAGTTCAACATCGGTATTGGCTCTTCTGGATCTTAGATAGCCATTTGAGATTCAAATAGATGCTAGTGATTATGTCATGGGAGCAGTTCTTATGTAGCATGGTAAGACCATTTCATTTGATTCTAAAATTTTTAGTGGAGTTGTGACTAACTATCCCACTTATGAAAAAGAACTTTACACATTGGTACAAAGTGTCAAAAAATGGAAACAATACTTGATGGGAAAGGAGACCATTATCCATATCGACCATCGACCATTGCAATACTTATATGCACAGTCAAAGTTGCAGCAGTCATGACACTTCAAATGGATGGGTTTTCTACAACAGTTTCATTTGGTTATCAAGTACAAAAAGGGAATCTACAATAAGATAGTTGATATGCTTTCTAGGCATATTGTAAATTCATCTATTATACTCAAGCACAATTTTGTTTTGCATGAAAGTTACATTGAGAAATATGCATATGATAATGACTTTCGAGATGTGTATGAAAGCTTGAGTCAAGGAAACCAAATTGAAGAGTTAGATTACCATGTACATAAGAATTTGTTGTATCACTTGGGCTATGTATTCCACGGGGTGAAAGAAATAATATCATAAGGGAGGCGCACACTTCATTCATCACTGGACAATTTGGTGTAGGAAAGACATTAGTGAATCTCCAAAGGTATTGTTATTGGCCATGCATGTTTGATAATGTATCTTGTTTTATAAGAGGATGTTCTTTGTTTGCAACAAGTAAGCCTGGTAATAGGAAACTAGGATTGTACACTCCACTTCTGTTACCTTCACGTTCATGGGAGAGTATCTCAATGGATTTTGTAAGAGGTTTTCCATTGTTAAGGAAAGGTCATGATTATTTGTATGTAGCTGTAGACAGGTTCAGTGAAATTTGTATACTAACATCATGTAAAAATAAAATTACAACTAAATAAATAGATCATCTTTTCTTTCAAAATATTTGGGTTCATTTTGGTCTTCCTACTTCCATTGTAAGTGATTGAGATTCTCGACTTGTTGGGAATTTTTGGTCAAATTTTGGGACATGATGGACACTAAGTTGAAGAAGAGTACAACCTTTCAACTACAAACAGATGGACAAACTGAGGTGGTCAACATAACAGTCATTCATCTTATTAGAGGATATTGCAGCAAACATCCCAAGTTGTGGGATGAACAATTGCATTACATACAACATGCATACAACAGGGCAAAGCATTCTTCCACAAACACATCGCCATTTGAGGCATGTTTTGGGTACTTGCCAAGATCGCCATTGGAGTTCATCTTTGAGAAAGATGTCTCCATCAATGGTCATAGCGACATCGATAAGGCAAGGAAATTCATAGAGAAAATTTAGTTGATACATCATACAGTGCAAGAACAACTTGAAAGAAGTTAGAGAAGCTACAAGGCAAGGCATGATAAACACTGTGTCGATCATAAATTTCAAGTTGGAGACAAAGTTTGGTTATATATTAGCAAAGAGAGAATTCAAGGAGAAGGTAAAAATCTTAAACCAGTAGATTATGGTCCTTTTAAAATTCTGGAAAAGATTGGTAACAATGCATTTAAGCTAGATTTGCCTTCTTATATGCAAATATACTGTATTGTTAATGTTGAGAATTTGAGATTGTTTGAGACTCCTTTGATTGATGATTAAGGAGATCATGTTCAGCTGCCATCAATAGATGATTTCTCACCAAAATATCTTGATGAAATTCAACAGGATCTCATACTTGACAAAAGAACCAGAACTTCGAAGAGAGGGAATGTCGAATACCTTAGAATGGGACTTAAGGGACAAAAGCCTTCTAAGGACAAATGGTTGCAGATCAAGAAGGTGAGGGAGTTGTACCCTCACCTGCTGAACAATTGACAGTATATTTTGGGGTCCAAAAGGATTTTAGTGGGGAGGAATGATCAAGTGCTCAGTATTTAGCTCAAAAATCAAAGTTCTCAGAATGGCTCAAAACCTAAACGATCGCATTTGTCTTAGTGAAATGATCCCAATGCAACTCATTTCATTGAAAACCGAGTTCGTATGAGGAATATATCACATTCTGTCCACTTTGCTAAAACAATGGAATTTAAAAAAAAATGTGTATAGGCACTGCATAGTCAGCAATCTGTACTGCTAATGTGGCAGGTGATTGGGAAAAGTCAACAGAGGTCAACATCCAATCAGATTTCGCCAAGAGTCATATGGTGGTTAGTTTATAGGTGGTGACGTGGCATGATTTGATTGTTTTAGAGAGGACCAATGAGGAGGGGACAAGTGGCAAGCCCAGAGGCTGCCATGTGTCCCTTCCTAAAGGACATGCTATGACACTTTACCAAAATTTTATGGCAGGCTGGGGATTCAAACCCGGGACCTACACTGAACAACCATAATGCATTTCCACTACATCACAACATTACAACTTAACATATAACATTCTCCGCACATATTTGAATTGTAGTGGTTTTGTGGTTGGGGGTTAGGAAGGCCAATCCTCCCATGTGAACACTCTGGCGGAACGGCTAGTGGCTAACCAATGACCAACCAACAGTTAACAGAATGTGGCATCAAACCATCAGCTAACCATATACCATGACATGAGTCCACTAAAACCACTAGCTCAAATGGTTAGTAGAAACCACGTCGACAAACCATAACTGCAAACTCCAATCTGTCACATGTGAACTCCTCCATGATAACCACATGCTAACGGTTTATATTAACTGCATGGTAATTGCATTAAAACTAGATTAACGTTAATTAATCTGAGTTAGCATTAATTAAACTCACAATTTAATTTGGTAGCCTTTTGGCGGTTCCTCCATTTTCAACAACAACTCCAAAATTAGTGGGACTAACAAGAGTTCTTCAAGTTTTAGTGTAGGTTTACTAGGAGAAAGAAATTTTGATCATAACTAGAGCAAAATATGACCAAATTGAGCTCAAGAAAAAGTGTTCCTAGCTAACTTGAGCATTATGTACAAACTAAAGCAGGTTTTAGGAGCAGTAGAGCTTTGTAAACAATTTTTTTTCCATATTGAGCTAATACATAGGCCCAAGCCATGGAAGCATGACCAAGGAGATGTAGCCCAAGAGGGGTGAACTCCTTCATCAAAACACTGTGTTAAGTGTTCATGTTGATGGTTTGTTGTACTTTTCATTGTTGTTGTTCAGCACTTGTTTTTCATGTTATTTTGCTCATGTATTTCACATAAAACTTGATAAAATTTACCTGTTTAGATTCACAAACAAAATCAGAAAACCTATGCACATGAAGCAATTGACAAGCATTTGTTTATAAATCTAAAGTTGAAATTAACACATCAAAACTAACATTCAAAAACATATCACGATGACATGAAAGGTCCCTTGAAGCATTCATCTCACTTGAGAGATAAATGTACATTGTCACCAACATCTTCTTGTGACATATCATCCTTAGATGATTGTTGTGCCTCAAATCGTTTAGAGCATTCTCCAAAATCCATTTGACCATATCCCAATCCTTGATGCTTTAGTCTCTCTTGTACCATAATTGAATTGGTGATCCATTTTCCATTGATGTTGAGTCCTCCTCCTTCATAACCCATTTTAGAAAGCAACTTCATACCAATGCCTTTGGTATGTTGCTCAAATGTTGAAAAAGATGTGTTATGAACATAAATAGAAGGAATTGTACTTGAAATTCTTATTACTTCCTTGAACTTTCCATTCATCTTTTCAGCTTCTGATAATGGTGATGACATTTCAGATGACTCTAGCTATCCACTTTTACCAACTAGCATATGGTGAGAATCTTGGAGATGCTTGCAAAATGCACATGCATCATTGTCCTCATATGGTCCATCACTACTGTGTGAACCATGCCCACATATTGGTTTCATTTTGGAGGTGTCTTTTAATGTTATCACAAGAGTGGAACTTTTAGCAACTTGTTCCTCAATCACATGGTGCAACTGAAGGCACATATGCCTCTTCTCATCTTTAGCCATTTCTAGCATTCTTCTCAACTCAATGTTCTCCATACGAAGAGCCAAATTCATCTCCTGTAGCTCTTGGAGAATATTCTTGTGAATTCTTGAAACTTGGTTAAATGAGGCTTTTATGCCAATCAGTATGAAAATGGAGGAGGTGGCCAATTTCCTCTTATCCAAAAAACAAGGATCGCTCTTTGACATTTTGTAAGGAAAAATGGGTCTTAACACAAAATAGGTTTTCCAAAATGTCTCTTCAAGTTATGAGTTAGTTTTCACATGTAAATTTAAGCATAAGCAACATAACATCACATAACTCATACAAGAATACATGAAGAGAACAAAAAATTATTCTGTGATAGAGTTCACCCCTCCTTGGCTACATATTCGGGCCTACCAACATAGCTAGACCGCTCCATATATTCAGTGGAAAAGGAGTACATAAAAATTTGTTGATAAACATGTGGTTATGTCCCCTTCAAGGAAATGTTTTAATGCAAAGAAATATTATATCAAACAACATGACAACTTACATTCATCATGAAAACATCAACAACACAAGGCGACTCCTACAAAGACCCTATACTCCAATTGAAAATGAGCATACATGAGCATATAAGCACTTCAATTCCAAATTCAAGGATAAAACCAAAGCTTTCATCAACAAGACATAGTGATAAAAGTATAGATGAGCTAAACCCTACAAGTAACAACTGTTGCAATAAACTTTTGATGGTAAGAAAACCCATACAAGGCCTTCTCCATGCTCAAACACCTTCAAGAACTACTCCCAAACTGTGATTGATCAATACACTCATGAAATTGAACCTACAAAAAGTTCCTTTAGATGTGCTCAAATAAGAAAATAGAGGTTCCCATTGGATTCAGAATGTCCAAAAACACCTAAGTAGACTCTTCTTGAGCTCCAAAAGAAAAAAAACTCACAAAGGTCTTGCTCAACAAGCTCTCCATCGTGAGCATGCAAGTACTACAATTCTACATTGAAATACAAAAGAAAACTTTCCTCAACAAGACATAGTGAGAAAAGAACAAATGAGTTGAACGCTACAAGTAGTAGTTGCTGCAGCACCCAGTTGCTGTCAGCCAACAACCTACCCTTCACCATCCGATCCCCTTAAACTGCTTCCCTCATTGTCTTGTGCAGTGGTGATATTCCCCTGGGCTGGGGCTTAACATTTACACCTTCTAGATGAGCCCTCCACCAAGGTTTCATGGGAGCATTGTGACCAGGGCTGAGGGATGTTTCCTATCCCTTCTCTGCTGAGCAGTGGTCATGCGATGTGTAGGTGACTGGGGGTCGGGGCTGACTGCCCTGCCCCTCCTCAATAAAAACAATCCATTTAAACGTTAAATAATATTTCAATAATGTAACTATTAAGATCCACCGTGAGGCTTAGTGGTAAGGCACTACAATGCTGAAAAAGGAGGTTGGGGGTTTGAATCCTCATGGGCCTCTGACAAACCTTACCAAATTTTTAGTGCGCTCTGGAAGTTCCACGTGGCATCCCATGATTGGGCCACGTGTAATCCCATCATTGGGCAAAAAAAAACCAATCAAATTTGACCAAAACCAACAAACCATAAACTGACACTTGTCAGCACCCAGTTGATCTATCCCTGCACAATCATCCTTGATGATGTTAGTTGTATGGAAGCCCAATCAACAATCATGTTCATCTTTTAGTTCTTGGTTCAAATGATCAAAACACAATAACTTGAGTATATGGTGTATGTTTGAGGTGAAAAGAATGTCATTGGATTTAGAATGATGAGCCTTTCGACTTGACATCGGTTTTAATATTTTCTAGGCACATTCATTTTTGAGCTAAAATTTGATCTCCTGATCAATTGGTGTACTTTTTAGCTAGTTTTGAGCCTGTGAGCCTAGATTATGTGCCACATTTTAAGCGCTAGGACTCAGAACACTACCTAGAACTCCATGAAACCTTTAGGAATGAAAAGTAACATTGAGACAATGATACAAATGAAAATATCTGAACAAAGAATTAACTTGACCCCTACTAGCCATGACAAACATTTCGTCAAACATGTCACGAATATGAAATCTACAGGTCATAAAAACAAATTTGAGCATAGGGGTCTCATCCTTATATGAGAATCACTAAGAATAATTGATGCCTTATCAATTTAGTTGCATTATTATCTATTAGGTCATATATTCATTGTTCATTCATTTACTAATAAAAACATGATGAAAGCCATATATTATTACTGTCATAAAACATACTCATAACCAACTTATAAAAAATATAAATAATATGGATACATCAGCCATAAATGCCACATACGAACCAATAGATTTTCTCATAAAATACCAACGAAAGGAACTCTTATTAATGGATGCAAAATTCGACTGGGTATGGGACTTCCATGAACCACCCAACCATAGATTGGTTGAACCAAATCTTTCTTTCAACTAATCACCCCCATGTCATATTACAAGCATGAATGTGGGACTCATAACCAAAAACAAACTAGGGCTTCCTGTGGCTATACTACCACACCCTCATCAATAGAACCATGTGTCACCACAATCCTCACCAGATCACTAGGCCAAAACAAGCATGGATATCACCGGAATTTCTGCACCTATATTGTGAGGAATTTTCTTGTCTTCTAGTCTTTAGGCTTTACCACAATCCACAACTCGATTTAGGGATCACTAAGCCATAATCGAGACAACAGTCTCTAGGCTTTACAGTATAGCCCATCCCGAAATTCCTAGGCCCAATTGAGACTCCACCCTCCAAGCTTTCCATATATCCCATCCCGGGATTCCTAGGCTTGATGGAGAGCACCCACCTCTAGGATTTACCCTATATCCCTCCATTCACTGGTCGAGGATTCCTAGGCCCATTTAGGTAACACAAAATATGGATTTACTGCAACTCGTAGTCCAGTTTAGGGGTCACTAGTCCATGTGTTCTTTCTTTCAGAGACCACCTCACTCAGTTTCGAATCCATCTGACAATCTAGCTCAACCAAAAACATGAGAACCCATCACACCATGGATATCTAGAAATGGAAAGGAAAGGATGAAGAACACTGTCACAGACGGAAAAACCCATGCCCATGACAACAAGAGAAACAAGAACAAACATGCATAGCCATGCATGCCAAAACTAGCAAGGAAATCACACATGCAAATCGATACCTGCAAATAATCCTATTGTATTTGCTTGATATTTCTCTTCCTTGATTGATATTTTCTTCCTCTTTCCTTCTTTTGTTTCCTTGATCGAATGCTGAGTGCTCCAAGAAAACTCTAAGTGTCCAAAAGTGAGAGAGAGGGAGAATAGAGAGAGATCTCCAAAACTGAACTTACAAAAGGTACCAACTGATCCTTAGAAGATTGTTTTATTAATGATGCCTCTATTGATCCGAATTGGATCCTAAACACTCTCTAAGTTTTCATAAACTCGTTCAAATTATGCCAAACAGATTCAAGTCTTGGAAAGATCAATCTATCAGAAGGAATCCTCATGACAGTTGCAATTGTGATCAACACGGAGCAAAGAGGACCCTCGGTTGAGTGCGTAGATCGTTGGCTCATGGTAACGCGCGCAAGCGTAAATTGGAAAAACCAGAGGCTAATTCAAGAAATGGGGGTGGTTTCTAATATGTGATTAGCGCTATTGCAGGGTGTCCCCCTCAGTGAAGGAAAGCCCTGAAGTGCCCAGACCCGAAATGGATATGAAATGCGGAAAAGTAATAAATTCAGTTCCGTGGATTCCACAAAACCGGCAGGATATCAGAAGGCCTCGAGGCAATAAGCAGTTTTTACCGAGTCCCGCCCGATGCCACACAGTGAGTGACACGTGTCCAGCAGAAGAGAGAGAAAACCACTCACATCGGACGGGTAAACGTCATGCTACTTACCCACTCGATATGAATGATGGTCGTAGGATCTGGGGGGCCTAGATCAATGGTGGAGGCGTTTCCCGATAAATGACCAGATTTGACAAGGTTGTAAAGCAAGATTACATGGGATTTGAAGTCCGACGTGGACGATGAGTTGGCGGAAGGTTCGTGTTTTGCAGGCATCTTGGATCAAATGGAAATAACGACCATTCAAATGTGTCCAAGGAACTTGACACACTCACCCGTTGCAGAATAGGTGGTCATCTCCCTGTGAAGCGTTACATAGTGATGATGACGGAGAATAGGGGAGTTCGAACGGATAGAGGAAGGAAAACTAGAATGCCAAGAAGTGGAAACAAACTGATAGAAACCAGACTAGCTTTAAAGCCATGAACTGACAGAAGCAGAGGACAGAGAGAGACACACACACAGAGGAGTTAGTTAGACACAAAAAGCTAAGAGTAGAGAACAGAGAGAAGAAGCTGAGCTTACCTGAGGGCAGCATCAAGCCAGATAGAGCTAGAGAGAGTTAGAGAGTTTGTGCACTCTAAAGAAAGCTTGAGAGGTTCAAGCGAGCTCCTTGGCATAGGCCTGTCATGTATGAGTTTCAGATTGGGCTCATACTACTATGACTAGCAGAGGTCCAGTACTAGTAAGGAGAGTCTGTGTACTCAAATCCTACTAATTCATAATTGTTGAGTGAGACTCAAATTCAGCTCACTATTGTAAAGAAACTCTACTTTGAAAACATAATAGAGAGGCCACCACTAAAAGCTGTACCAGGAGACGTAGCCCAGGAGTATTGGGTGAACTCCTTATTAAACTTGTTGTGTTTACATGTTTTACTATTATGTTTTCTCTAACTGCCTCAGTGTCTATGTATTTCATAATCTTATCGATCCATTGCATAAAGTAACATAGGCACATCCATGCACATGAGTTTGTAATACCTTTAATTCTTCGTCCTGGATAAATTCTAGATCAAGTGGTATCAGAGCTCTAGTTTACTAAGGTTAGACAAGCTTGTGCTAGATTTTGTTGTTGAATGCTAACTAGATCAAAGCTTAAATTAGGAGAAGGAGAGTTGGTTGAAACTAACCCTGAAATTGGAAGAGTCTATCCTGAGAGGAAAATGTCAGAAGAAAGTCCCTTGGAATCAGACCCTTAGTTCATGGATAGTTTCATGACCATGAGATCCATGGTAGAGGAAATTTATAGAGAATTTAAGAAAGGTAGAGAGGAAGATTCATCAAAAAGAGATAAAGGAGTGGAAGAATCTCTCCTCCATGACCACTCTAAAGGCAAGGGGAAAGAAGAAAAACTTCCCACAGCTCCTAGTAGCCATGAAAACAAAAAGAAGACTTCTTTGATTAAATTAGATGTTAAATTTGATTTACCAATATATGATGGAGAGTTGAATGCAGAGAAGCTGGATAGCTGGATTAGACAGATTGATGTTTATTGCAGAGTACAGAGCATTGATTCAGACAATGGTAAGATTCAACTGGCCAGCCTATGCCTTGGAGGCACCGCCTTGGTATGGTGGGAAGGCAGGACACAAGCTGACATGAAGAAGCATGGTAAGATTCTTTTTGTCTGGAGTGAATTTGTTTCTGCAATTAAAAAGCAATTCTATCCACTAGCCTACATGCAGCAAGCCATGATGAGCTGGCAAACTCTTCGACAATTGAAAGGGAAAAGTGTACAAAGTTACACT
>APFE030158609.1:37400-111610 GCA_000404065.3 Pinus taeda
TTACACTCAAGAATTTAAGAAAAGAGCTTTGATTCTAGGAATTTCTTTAGACTCACCTGAAACTCTGTTGAAGTATATAGGTGGTCTACACAGCTACTTAAGGCACACAATTCTCATGTTTAATCCCACTAGCATAGATGAGGTATCTGTTTAAGCTACACATCGAGAGGCTAGAGGAAAGACTATGAACCCGGAAGTTGGGGGATTATCAAAACCCACTGCAAGCAAGAATAAGGAGAAAGGAAAACAGAAATGGAAAGAGAGGAATGCCAATACTGTACAAAATACCAAGTCTTCATGCACTCACTGTAAGAAGGATGGGCATGATGATGAACACTGCTGGATCCTGCATCCGGAGCTGAAACCCAAGAAGTTCAAGGGCAAGAAGAAGAAGATTGCTGCAGCTATTCAAAAGGATTTGGGGTCAGACTCAGGAGATGAAACAACAATCGCAGCCATAGGTATAAAAGGTAAAAATTCTGAAGCATCTACTAGTAATTCTGCACAATCCATTGATAATGAAGAAAATGAGAGGAAAAGGCACGAGATTTTTCATATTCGAGTTATTTCCAAGCATCAAAAGATTGATACTTTGTTTGATAGTGGCTCACAAATAAATTTAATTTCTAAAGCAATTGTAAAGAAGTTGGGATTACTAACCACACGTCACAAAAAGCCATATCCATTAGGTTGGTTATGTGATAAAGCATAGCTACAAGTGACTAGACAATGTAAACTTAGGTTTTCTTTTGGGTCAGCATTTGTAGATGAGGTTGAGTTAGATATAGTTCCTTTGGATATATGTGGAATTGTTTTAGGAAGTCCTTACTTGTATGATAGAAAAGCTATTTTCTATAGAGCTGAGAACAAGTATTAACTCGTTAAAGATGGAATCGAATAGATTGTAAGAGCTCATAAACTCAAGAATAATTATACTCTCATAAACTCAGGGCATATGAAAAGAATTGTAAATTCATGCAAAAAAAAATTTACGGATCGTTGTGAAGGAAAAGAAACTTGATAAAACCGATGTATTTGAGCATTGTGATGTTAAACAACAAGCTGATTTAGAAAAAATTGTTTCAGAATATGATATACTGTTTCAAGAACCTAAAGGTTTACCACCCAAAAAGGAAATAGTACATGATATTAATTTGCAGCAAGATGCTCCATTTCCTAATAGTGGAATGTACAGGTTGTCCGCTTTAGAGAGTGCAGAAATCAAGAAGTAGGGTCAAGAGCTGCTCGAGAAGGGGTTCATCAGACCTAGCACATCACCATGTGGGTATCCAATTGTCTCGGTGAGAAAGAAAGATGGCTCATGGAGAATGTGCATTGATTACCGAGCACTGAATAAGATAACGATAAAAAATCGTTATCCCCTTCCTCGCATAGATGATCTATTGGATCAATTAAAGGAAGCTGTTTATTTTTCCAAGTTGGACTTGCATAGTGGCTATCATCAGGTCAGAGTTGCAGAGCAAGATGCATGGAAGACTGCTTTCAAAACAAAGCAGGGATTATATGAGTGGTTGGTTATGCCTTTTGGCTTAACTAATTCTCCTGCTACTTTCATGAGAGTAATGAATGATGTACTCAGACCTATTCTTGATGATTTTGTCATTGTATATTTGGATGACATTCTTATATTTAGTAAAACATGGGAAGAATATTTAAAGCATGTTAAGCAGACTCTAGATGTTTTGAAAAAACAAAATCTTTATGTTAAGCTCTCAAAATGTGAATTTGGCAAAACATGTTTGAATTATTTGGGTCATATTGTAGGGGGTGGTGAATTGAAGATAGATCCCTCTAAGGTTGCAGTCATTGTAAACTGACCTAAACCCAAATCTACTACCAAAGTTAGAAGCTTCTTAGGAGCAGCACAATATTGGAGAAAGTTTATTTCTAACTTTTCCTTAATTGCAGCTCCCTTACATGCTTTAACATGATTGAACAAGGTGTTTCAGTGGGGAGGCAAACAACAGAAATCCTTCGACACCTTGAAAGGAAAGATTAGTACAACACCAGTACTAGCGCTGCTCGACCTTCAAAGACCATTTTATTGAAACGGATGCCAGTGACTATGCCATGGGAGCAGTGTTGATGCAGCACGGTAAACCCATATGTTATCATTATGAGACATTTAATTCTGTAGTAGTTAATTATCCCACATATGATAAAGAATTGTATGCATTAGTACAGAGTGTGAAAAAGTGGAAACATTATTTAATGGGCGAAGAGATAGTTATACATATTGACCATCAACCACTTCAATATTTGCACTCATAAACTAAGTTGCAGCAATCAAGACACTATAGGTGGATGGGTTTTCTACAACAGTTTCATCTTGTCATCAGATATAAAAAGGGCATACATAATAAAGTTGCAGATATATTGTCCAGACCAATCATAAATGCATCCACTATACTTAAGCATAATTCAGTATTGCATGAAAGCTACATTGAACAGTATGCTCAAGATATAGATTTTAAAGATGTATATGCAACTTTAAGTCATGGCAAACAAGTAGAAGAATTGAATTATCATGTTAAGGAACAACTCTTGTATCATTTGGGAAAGTTATGCATTCCTCAAATAGAAAGAGTAAAGATAATTCAAGAGGCACACACTTCTCTAATATCAGGTCACTTTGGTGTAAGTAAAATAGTTGCACAGCTACAAAGATTTTGTTCTTGTCCAAAAATGAATGAGACAGTTTCTAGATATGTAAGAGGGTGTACCATGTGTGCTAAAAGCAAGCCCAACAATAGAAAACTAGGCTTGTACACTTCACTACCAGTTCCTTCTCATCATTGGGAAAGTGTTTCCATGGACTTTGTTGGAGGACTACCTAAATCTAGGAGAGGTCATGACTATTTATATGTTGTTGTGGATAGGTTCAACAAAATGTGTATTTTAATACCTTGTAACAAACAGATTACAGCTGAACAAACTGCAAAGTTGTTCTTTTAGCATGTATGGGTTCATTTTGGATTACCCACTTCCATTATGTCTGATCGAGATACCCGATTTGTTGGGGAATTTTGGTTGAGTCTGTGGGAATTGATGGACACTAGACTAAAGAAAAGGATAAATTTTCATCTGCAAATAGATGGCCAAATAGAAGTGGTCAATAGGACATTGATCCAGTTGCTCAGAGGTTATTGCAGCAAACATCCCAAGCTTTGGTATGAACATTTATGTTATGTGCAGCATGCTTACAACTAAGCTAAACATTCTTCTACACAAAGATCTCCTTTTAAGACCTTTTTTGGTTTCACACCAAGGTCTCCCTTGGATTTTGTCTTTGGTAAAGACATAGCAGTTTATGGACACAGTGATGTGGACAAGGAAACCAAGTTCATTGAACAAATCCAAGAGATTCACTAGGCAGTACAGGAACAACTGGAAATGAGCCAAGCCAAGTACAAGGCAAGGCATGACAAGCATCGGATGGAGCATAGTTTCCAAGTTGGTGATCAAGTCTGGCTGTATATCAGCAAAGATTAGAATGCAATTGAAGTTAGAAGAGGCCAATAGGTATGGACCTTTCAAGATACTTGAGAAAATTGGTGAGAATGCTTTTCGCCTTGATTTACCAGCTTACATGCACATCTACTCAGTTGTTAATACAAATAGCTTGAGATTATTTGAACCTTCATTAATTGAAGATCCTGAAGAGTAGAGTCAGTTGCCTTCTATTGATGATCTGTTGCTTGAATACCTCAATGAGTTGCAGGAAGATACAGTTCTGGACAGGAAGGTGAAAACTACGCACAGGGGGAATGTTGAGTACCTTAGGATTGGACTCAAAGGTTCAAAGCCAAGCAGTTCGAAATGGATAGAAATTGGGCAAGCGAGGAATCAATACCCTCACTTGATTGATGCTTAAAAATAAACTTTTGGTGGTCCAAAAGCTTTTTCAGTGGGAAGGCCGTGATCCAAATTGGATCCTAAACACTCTCTAAGTTTTCATAAACCCATTCAAATTATGCCAAACAGATTCAAGTCTTGGAAAGATCAAGCTATCAGAAGGAATCCTCGTGACAGTTGCAATTGTGATCAATGCAGAGCAACGAGGACCCTCGATTGAGTGCGTAGATCGTTGGCCCATGGTAATGCTCGTTGGTGCAAATTGGCAAAACCAGAGGCTAATTCAAGAAACGGGGGTGTTTTATGATACACGATTAGCTCTATCGCAAGGCATCCCCCTTAGTGAAGGAAAGACCCAAAGTGCCTGGAATCGAAATGGCTATGAAATGCGGAAAAGTAATAAAGTCGGTTTCGTGGATTCCACAAAACTGGCAAGATATCGGAAGGCCTCGAGGTGGTAAGCAGTTTTTACCCAATCCCACCCATTGCCACACACTGAGTGACATGCGTCCAGTGGAAGAGAGAGAAAACCGCTCACATCGGACGGGTAAACTTCATGCTACTTAACCGCTCGATATGAATGATGGCCGTAGGATCTCGGGGGCCTAGATCAACGGTGGAGGTGCATCCCGATAAATTATTGGATTTGACAAGGTTGTAAAGCAAGATTACATGGGATTTGAATTCTTACATGGACAATGAGTTGGCAAAAGATTCATGTTTCGTAGGTATCTTGGAGCAAACGGAAATAATGACCGTTCAAATGTGTCCAAGGAACCTGACACACTCACCCATTGCAGAATAGGTTGCCACCTCCCTGTGAAGTGTTACATAGTGACGATGATGCAGAACAGGGGAGTTCGAATGGACAGAGGAAGGAAAACCATAATGCTCGGAAGCGGAAACGAACCGACAGAAAGCAGACTGGCTTTAAAGCCATGAACTAACAGAAGCAGAGGACATATAGACACACACATAGAGAGGAGTTAGTTAGATGCAGAAAGCTAAGAGTAGAGAATAGAGAGAAGAAGCCGAGCTGACCTGAGGGTAGCATCGAGCTAGACAGAGCCAGAGAAAGTCAGAGAGTCTGTGCACTCTAGAGAAAGCTTGAGAGGTTCAAGCGAGCTCCTCGACATAGGCCTGTCATGTATGATTTTCAGATTAGGCTCATACTACTATGACCAGCAGAGGTCCAGTGCCAGTAAGGAGAGTCTGTGTACTCAAATCCTACTGATTCATATCTGTTGAGTGAGACTCAAATTGAGTTCATTGTTGTAAATAAACTTTGCTTTGAAAACATAATAGAGAGGCCACCATTGAAAGTTGGACCAGGAGATGTAGCCTAGGAGTATTGGGTGAACTCCTTATTGAACTTGTTGTGTTTACATGTTTTACTATTATGTTTTCTCTAATTACCTTAGTGTCTATATATTTCGCAATATTATCGATCCATTGCATAAAGTAACATAGGCACATCCATGCACATGAGTCTGTAATACCTTTAATTCTTTTTCCTTGATAAATTCCAGATTATCTATTTTCTTCAATTTTCCATTATTTTCCTCTTAACATGCAACCTATGACCTTTCACCTTCCTTTTCTCCTAATTTCCTTTATTTTCATAAATAAATTGTCAAAAATTCCATTTTTCCTTTTCAGAGCCTTTGCCAATTTCCTTAACCATAATAAACCAAATGAACATCCACACTAGGATGTTTTCCCAAAATTCAACTTGGAATAAGTGTCCCATAATCGTGGTTATTATTTTTCCTTTATTAACTTTTATTACATGGAATTTTCACCAGGGTTGTTACATAATCCTCCCCATTGGGGGAACATCATCCTTGGTGTTCAACGATACCTACAACCAACAAGATTGTTGTAAGAAAAACATACTACCCATGGAGATTTATAACTTAGCTTGATGTAGTATTTATAATGTTCAACCTGCTGAAAAGAAAACCAACATGACAACATAACATCACATCAACCATAATGATATGACACCCATACCCCTTATTGGAGCTTTATAACATAGCTTATGGCAGTATTTACATCCATATACATATGTACATATACCAAAAAATCACACCAAAGCTTATATGAAACACATTCGCTCAATGAGTGAATAAACAAGGATACATAGCTTGCATTTGATTTTCCATCTCCCATGTAGCTTCATCAGGCCCAAAGTGCTTCCATTGCACTTTAACCTACTCGATTGGTCGGTTCTGGAGTAGGAGAATTTTTCTCTGCAATATACACTGAAGTTATGATTGGATTCTCCATCTGGCTCCACCTACAATACATACATGTTAATCACATGATCAACATATTTAACATACTTCTTAAGCAATGACACAAGCAAAACATCATGGAATTTCATTATCGGAGGTAGTGCAAGTCGATAGCCTACTGGTCCAATTCTTTCGAGAATATTGAAAGGTCCACAAAATAGAGGTGCCAACTTGGCACATGATCCAATCTGCAAGGAGATATTCTTCAGCTTGATGTGCAGGTAAACATGTTCCCCAACCTGAAACTCTTTAAACAACTTATTTCAGTCTGCATAAGTTTTATGTCTGTCCTATGATGTCTTTAGATTCTTATTTATTACCTACATTTCCTATTCCATTTCTGCCAACATGTCCAGTCCAATCAACACCCTATTAACTGGATCACTCCAAATGATGGGAGTATTACAACTCTTCCCATTCAATGCCTCAAATAGACTCATTCTCAGAGATTCTTGATACCCATTGTTGTAAGAGAACTCAACCAGAGGAAGATACTCTTCCCACCTCCGTTGTTGATGCATCACATACATCCTTAACATATTTTCCAATATTATGTTGACCCTCTCTATCTCTCCATCTGTCTGTGGATGATAAGTTGTATTGAAGGCCAACTCTGTCCCTAAACCTGCAAACAACTCCTTTCAAATTTTGGAAGTTAACTTAGCATCGTTGTCTGACACAATATTATTTGGAACACAAGCAATCTGGCCACATCTCTAATTAATACCTATGCTACATCATTATATTAATAATTAGACTTCACTAGAATGAAGTGCGGTACCTTTGTCAACCTGTGCACCAAAACCATGATGGAATAATGTTGTCTAGATGTCCTTGGCGAACCTGTGATAAAATCCATGGAATTGACCTCCCATTTCCACTATGGAACCACAATTGGCTGTAGTAGTCCACTTGGATGCTTACATTCTGCCTTTACCTTCTGATAGTCCAAGCATCTAGCCACAAACTCTACCATGCCCTTCTTCAGATTCAGCCAATAAAAAACTTTTTCGTTGTTGTCAATGTCTTTTGATATCTCGAGTGGCCTATATATGGCTTAGCATGAAATTCACTCAAGATGAGCTTCTTGAGTTCACTATCGTCTGGCACATATATCTTGTCCCTAAATCTAACCAAGCCATTAGTTGTATGACGATAGTCCACATCCTGATCACCTATACCTGCACATGTACATATACCTATACTTTGTTGTAATTTGTGCATAAATTTGTGTACCTTTCATCCTGCTGACCTGCCTATAAGATAATCTCCTATAAGTCCATCCCTTAAGAACTCATAGTTTTTATATGATTCACATATATCCACCTACTAAGAGCATCTACAACTTTGTTCTCCTAATCTGAAAGTCAAACTCACTAATCATGGCCAACCATCTAGCTTGCTTGGCATTCAAGTTTGACTAATCGAATAAGTATCTCAAACCACTGTGATAACTCATCAATAAAAACCTCATGCCAAGAAGATAATGCCTCCACATCATCAGCGCATGAATGATCATTTCCAACTCAAGATCATGTGTCAGATAATTGTACTTGTGCTCATTCAGTTTTTGTGATTCATAACATACCACCTATCCTTCCTACATAAGAACTCTACCATGTCCTCTCTTAGAAGCATCTATGCATGCCACACATTATTTATTTGGATATGCAATCTTTAACACTAGAGAATTTGTCAACAATTGCTTTAACCGCTCAAAACTTGCTGCACATTTCTTTGTCCATTCAAATTTCTTACCTTTCCACTGTAATGACGTAATATGATATGTGATCTGAGAGAATTTCTTGATGATCCTTCTATATTAACTTTCTAGCCCCATAAATGATCTTACCTCTCCCCTTTTCTAGGAGCTTCCCACTCCATGATAGACCTTATCATCTCTAGATCCATTGTTATGCCTACCTTGGAGACCATGTGCCCCAAGTAATGTACCTTTGTCTGAAAGAAACTGCATTTTCTAAGCTTAGCATACAATTGATGTTCTCTTAGCAATCTCAACACTACTGCTAAATGCTCAACATGTTCTTCCTCATTCTTAGAATATATCAAGATGTCATTAATGAACACAACAAAAAACTTGTCAAGATAAGGATGCAGCACACTATTCATCAAGCACATAAATGTAGCTGGATCATTAGTCAAACAAAATGGAACTACAACAAACTCATAATTCCCATACCTAGTCTGGAAAGCTATCTTGTAAATGTCCTCTTCCTTAATACGTACTTGATGATATTCGGATCTTAAATAAATCTTTGAGAACACGGCTGCTCCCTTCAACTAATTGAAAAAGTCATCAATCCTTGGCAACATATACATGTTCTTGATGGTCACCTTGTTCAACTACCTGTAATCAATGCATAACCTGAGATTACCATCCTTCTTATTCACAAACAATACCAGTGCACCCCAAGGTGATACACTTGGCCTAATGTATCCCTTGTCAAACATTTCCTTCAACTAAAAATTTAACTCTACTAACTCTGGAGTGCACATCCTATACGATGCCTTTGATGTTGTTGCTACCCCTGGTACAAACTCAATAGAAAAGTCCACTTCCATGTGAGGTGGAAACTTTGAAATCTCTACTGGGAACACATCCTGAAACTACTGCAAGATCAAGTACCTTCTCAATACCTCCACATCTTCAACATCCTTACCTTTGTCACTAGAAATATGCACTACAAATAACACACAACTTTTTTTGCGATGAGCTTTGCCTGCATAACTGTAACCATTCTAATTGATGTTTTCTTCTTCTTACCCTATAAGATTCTTTGTTCTCCATTATCATCTAAGCACTCAATGGATTTGTCATAAAAATCCACTTTGTTCCTATGAAGATATAGTCAGTATATACCCAATAGAATACTATATGACCCCAATGGAAATACATTCAAATGTGTTGAGGTAGGCATACCATTCAACTCGAATGCACAAGCTCTTACCTAGTGATACACTCTCTTCTTTGTACATGTATCCAACTACACTAACCAAGATTCTTCGTGCACTTATTTATTCAAACCAAACTTATCCACTAGGTTAGGACTAACATAACTATAATTAGATCCAAGGTCAACCAAAATGGAAACAACTTGATCACAAAGCTTACTATCCATCTCAATAACATTTTCCTAGTGCTCTACCAGCTTGTTATCCAACATTGCATAGATACAAGGAATGTTATGCCCAACATCCCCAACAGTCTGCATCTCCTATGCACTATAGATTTGAGGCCTACCACCCTGATCTTGTAGAAAATCTCTCTTTAGATGTTCCTTACCAAATGTCCAACACTCCAACCATCTTGTACCATCACCTCTATTATGGTGTTGTGACCCATGTGCCTGTTTAACTATGTTGAACTTCTTGTATGGTGCAACATTTTATTTCTCTTCTACATTATGAGGCCTTGTTCTTTTCTATTGTCATTTACCTTTACCTCTAGCTTTCCTTTTCCATCCTTGTTGAGATTCATTCTTACGCTTAGAATACTCATAGAAATGCTTCAATTTCCCAATAAATTCCTCAAGTGATTGAGGCTCATCATACTCAATCCAATATCAACCCAGGGTTCGTACAAACTTTGATCTGACAGTTCTATATACACAATATATGGAATTCTACTCATGCCACCCTCAACTAGGTCATTTGATAATTAGGGCTCCAAGACCATTCCTCTACTGAACTAAATGAGATTAACTACTAAAAGCATAATTCAAAAGCTAGTCCTAGTGTAGAGAAAGTAAATGCTTTTCAACTCTAACTTGTAATTGCCAATGATTCCATTAATAAAAGAACACAAGAATTATGCTAATTGCAGTGAAGAAACTACCCTAATTTTCCATCAATCATCTAGGTATCACATTCAATTGAAAACAAAAGATCATCCTACCAATTCACAACTCAAGAATTCATGCATAATTTATCTAATTCACACTTGCAGATTAAGTAATGTCCTAATTTCCAAATTTGGAATGAAGGGACTAATGCTATTTTCTCTTGCAGGAAAGGAAAAGGAATGAATGGAATGGTCTAGGTGGTACCTATGGTCAAGGATTCCAAGTTGACGGGTCAACCTACTCCTAAACTAAGCTATATTGGAATTCCAAGCCAAAAAACGGCAAAATAGGCTGCTACAAGAAGTTGTAGCAGGATTGCTGTATTGCTACAAGAAGTCTTGAAATGCTATAGGAAGTTTTCTGAGAGAGTTTGGAGGTTAAGGATGATGGGATGAAGTGATTGTAGGATGGATGAAGGTTGTGGGGAATGTAGGGAAGGTGACCAACACCCCTAGCAAAGCCCAACACTTTAGGAAGGTCAGATTTGGGCTAAGAGGGTTGCTCATGGTGACCTAAACAAAAAGATCATGAACATGGGCTGGAATTAATCAAAAGGGAGTGGAGAAGTCCTATATGGAGATGGTGAAAAGATCCCTTGCCTTCAGATCCAAAAATTCTGCAACATCACATGCACCTGTTCCTCTTTTTATTTGAAAAATATTACAATTAATGGTGGAAAGGATGAATTGAATTTGAAAACTATCTAAATGATGTTAAGAACTTGATCTATGCAATGAATTACCTTATAAGCTACAACAATCATATGTGAAGAAAGATAACAAATGTAAAATGTTCCAAGAAATCATAAACAAGAAATCACACACTATTTTTGGGTTGTGATGGCGAAGTCCTCTAATCATGCACCCATGAGAGAGATGAGATAGAGACCAGTCATAGACTTTTTGAGTAACTATACTCTAATGAAATGAAGCAACTAATCAACATTCTAAGATAAAAGAAATATAAATACATAAGAGGGACCTAAGCTACTAGGGTTGGGCCCAAACCCAAGAGCTTCATCCCTCTAGATTAACTCAGTCATGGATCAAAATAAAACTTCTCATTATCATTCCAGAAATGTCAAATACATCATCAAAAATAGCAATCACAAGTGCTTGATCTTAATATCCTCTTAGCTACAATAAAAGTTCGAATCTTAATGAGTTCCTTAGCATTTTTATTTATACAAAAGGATAGCTACCAACAACTCCCTATAAAATAGGGATATTTGTCTCCCAAACTAGAGAAAGGTGGATTTAGATCTTCCTTCAATTGCACTGGCTTGGCTAGCAATGACTTAGGCCTGCTTGGCTGCCAATGAACTAGAGTTGATGAGAGATAGAGTGGTGATCTTTGACTGATTGGAGGATTTAAGGAGGTGGACAACCTCCTAGAATCTCTCTTTATTGTGTACTCTGAGATTTTGCATTCAAATTGTCTCAAAATTGCTCCAATTCCTGAATTACACATATTAGGCTACATGCCATAGCAACACATCTTTTACGCTTCACAATAAGAACCATCAACCATCCCTTCATCACTTGCAGGCAAAGCAAGTCTAGACATAAAATTTGCAACTACTTTTTCTTTTTGGCTTATCAATGATAGTTAAATCAAACTGTTGTAACATTAACAACCATCTAATAATTCTAGAATTCACATTAGGCTTGTTAATCAAGTACTTGATAGCTGCATGTTTAGTCTGCACAAATTCTTGGTATCCAATTATGTAGGTTTTGAACTTGTTCAAAGAGTGTACAACAACTAAGAGTTCTTTCTCAATTACAGAGTAGTTCAATTCAGCCTTAAATAGATTTTTACTAATGAAGTAAATGGCATAATGTACCTTATCATCTGTCTGGCCTAAATCTTCCCCTACAACTTTGTTAGATGCATCAACATGGATATGAAAAGGAAGAGTCCAATTTGGGCCTCTAAGTATGGGTATAGTGGTTAATCTGTCTTTCAAGACCTTTAGGACCTCTTGGAAACTATCTCTCCAACAGAATTTTTGAGTCCTTGGCCAGCAATCAAACAATAGTGAGGCTACCGTTACTGGGGTCCTTGATAAACCTCCTATAATATCCATCTAAGCCCAAGAAACTCCTAACATCCCTCTGCTTTTGAGGAGCAGGGACCCTTTTTATGATGGCAATTTTTGTTTGGTTCCACTTGTATTCCCTCTTGAGGTATTGAATGACCAAGGACAACCCCTACATTTATTAAGAATTCACACTTCTTAGGATTAAATGAGAGGTTCATTTCAATGCACTTCTTCAGGACTTTCCTCAGGTTAGAGAGAGCCTCCAAGAATTCACACCCATAGGGAGTGAAATCATCCATGTAAATCTCTACAAAATCATGGACTAGCTCAACAAAGATGCTCAGAACTGCCCTTTGAAAAGTGGCAAGGGCATTACATAATCGGAAAGGAAGGAACCTATAAGAAAAGGTACCCCAAAGAAAAGTGAATATTGTTTTGTCTTAGTACTCTGGGTTGATCTGGATCTGATTGTAACCACTGAATCCATCCAGGAAATAGAAGAGTTTTTTCCTTGCAAGACCATCTAAAACTTGATCAATGAAAGGTAAAGGGAAATGGTCTTTCTTAGTGGTTTTGTTCAACTTTTTATAATCCACACAGGTCCTCCAATTTCCATTCTTCTTTGGGACCAAAACTAGAGGGGACACCCACTCACTATCTGAGATGAGGTATATGAACCCATCCAACAAATTTTGCAATTCTTCCTTTACTATGTCTTCGAGGGTTGGGTTCATTCTCCTCTTAGGCTGGTGCACAGTTTTGCATTCCTCCTTGATGTAGATGTGATGAGCACACACCTAAGGATGCACCCCTTTCATTTCTTTCTAGCTCCAAGAAAAGGCATCTAAGTGCTCTCTCATCATTTTTCACAACTTCTCTTCTTGGTTGGCTAAGAGAGAGGGGTTAATCTTCAAGGTTCTAGATGGACAAAATTCTAACATTTTGACATGTGCAGGACTTGAGTCCACTAGGAATAACTCAGTCCAAGGATTACCCTCATATTCCTTCACAAGATCATTAAGAGGCATGGTATTGGGGGGGTTGGTTTTGGAGGATTTGGTCAATGAGGTCAGCTTCCTTAGGTTTCCCCCCTCCTATAACAACATCCGGGGTACATATTGAATGTGATGTTGTATGATACACTTCATCTTCCTCCTCCTCCTCCTCCAACCATAGGGGTAAGTCACGTTCAATAGATTGTTGAGAATGAGGGTACAATACCAATTGTTTGGAAAAGTGCACATTCTTAATGGTCATGTTCCCAGCCTTGCAATTTATGTAAGCATCAGTAGTGGCAAGCCATTAGGGGAATTTTGAGGTCTAAAATGGGCCTCCTAAGAAAAATGTACAACCAAAATAGAATTTATAAGAACCAATAGGATTCAAGATGATGATGTTAACTATGGGGATGATTCATCATTTTTGGAGTAAAAAAGAAAAATATTAAAAAAGAGTAAAATAATAAAATTACTTTTTCAACTTGATTTTCAACTTATCTCCCTAAGTTTTTACTTAAATTTTGAGCGAGAGTACGTGTTGGACGAAAAATTTAATTCCTCATCCAAGGAGTACCCATGTTGCATACTTTTCATGGACCCTACTACACAAAAAATGAGAAATATATGAAAAAACGTGATTGCAATCACATTTTTCATGTATTTTTCATTTTTTGTGTACCAAGGTCTATCAAAAGTATGCAACATGGGTAATCCTTGGATGAGGAATCAAATTCAGCATCCAATGAGTATTTCCACTCGAAATTTGAGTAAACTCATAGGAAGTTAAGTTGAAAATACGAGTTGGAAAAATAGTTTTTTCTTTTTTCCCTCTAAAATTTGATGATGTAATCTAATATTATTTTATTATTTCCACTATTATTTTATAATTTCCTTAGGAGGCCCATTTTAGACCTAAAAATTCCCATAATTCATGGTCTTCCAAGGATGAGAGGATAATGATTGAATTTGGTTTTGAGCTGGAGAACTAGGAAGTCAGTAGGATACTCCCCAGAGTCCATAGAGACCATTACATCCTCAACAACTCCCTTGAGAACCACTGTGGACCTATCTGCAAGTTGCAACATTGTAGTGGTCTTTCTCAAGGATCCTTGGAGGTTTAGCTTTAGCATGGTTTCTTTAGTCATCACATTGATGGCAGCCCCAATATCAATCAAGGTGTGAGAGAAAATGATGCCATCAATGTGCACATATACCATAAGACTTCCAGGATCTAGATATTTTAGGAAAATCACTCTCCCCAACATCAAATCAAATAATTGACCAATAACATTGATGGTAGGGGTGTCTTTATTTCTCCTCTCGAGATGTTTGAAGCATTTATATTTAATAAGCTTATTGTAGATGGGAACATCCTTAATAGCTTGGGGGAGGGGAATTTTAACACATCGGTTCTTCAATTCTCCCAGAAGTTTAGTTTGTTTAGGGGTGTGTTGGTTAGGATGGATCAATCTCTCAAGAAAATGAGGTGGATTTACTTGAGGTATACTCTCTTTCTTTTCCTCTTCAAGCTCCTCAGGTGGAGATGGAGGTTGGTTATATGGGAGCACTCTTCTAGACCTGAGGTTGATTTCTTTAATCTCCATAGCATAGGCAGGGTAACATGTCCCTACACTATAGACCTGTTGTGCCTGATTTTTATTCAGGATTAGATTGGATTGTGTAGGCATCTGAGGTTGCTTGGGTGGAGAAGGATGAATGAGTTGTGGTTGAGATGGAGGTGGAGGCAATAAAGTAGGAGGTTGGTTTAGTTGAGGCCTCCACCCTTGTGATGGGTTATTCCACTGAGGATGTGGAGAAGCATATGGCTGAAATGGTTGATTGATAGGTTGGGGAGGATACTGACGTGCATAAGGTCAAGAAGGAGGTGTGGACCATGATGGATGAGTGGAAGAGTACCAAGGTGGCAGGGGTGCATTCTAGTTGGGATGGTAATAATATTAGGATACACTTCGCATGCCTTGCTTGTATGGTCGAGGACGTTGAGGCCTCCTTTGATTGATGAAATAGAGTTACTCAACCCCACCTTCTGCTCCTTGGTATACAACTTTCAATCCATGCAAAGGACACTTATCTATGGCATGGTTTTCCTCATAGACTGAGAATACCTCTATAACATTTAATGGACCTTCATTTCTGGGGTGCCTTCTAGTGCATTTAGGGAAAAATATAACTAAGGCCCTCTCTACTTCCTCTTGTCTCCTCTTGATCTACATGGTATCCATTTGCAATGAAAAGGTATTCAACATTTCACTTTTAAATTCCTCCAACATGTTTCCAATTTCATTCTTGATGGATGTTGTGGAGGGGAGGAAAAAACCAAAGATTGACTAGCCCTACCTTTCTTCCTAACAACCCTAGAATGGTTTCTGAATACTATTTTGATGTCTTCATAGGGTAGCTGATAAATGTCTCCTCGATAAAACATGTTGAGGGTTTCCAGTATGTCCTCCTTGATTCCTCAGAGAATGACTAACTTGAGCGATTTAGGTTCAAGGTGCATCTGGCCCTCCTATAAATGAGTTGAAATCTTTCCTCATAGTCTTCCCAAGATTCATTAGGTCCAAGAGTAATTCTAAAGATTTCCTCTTTGGTTTCTTTGGACCTACAATAATCCATATACTTGTTGTTAAAGGCTTGTTGCATTTGAACCCAAGTAGTGATGATATCCCCAGGTAGACCCATGAACCAGCGCAAGGCTGCATCCTTAAGGGTGGATGTGAAAAACTTCAGCTTTTGGTCTTCATGGGTATATTCATAAGTCCTACACACAATAAAAAACTCAAACATAAAAGTATTAGGGTACTTAGAGGTTAAAACATGGAAGTGAGGAAGGCCAAAAGGGCTTATATTCTTCATCCTAGCATATACATTAGTCTCTCTGATGGGAAAACCTCCTCATTCCTATTTTCAGCCATGATGTGGGTATGTGGAATGGGTTCTTCTTCTTCCCCAATAGGTTCTTGAAAGATCATAGGTTTTTCACCTAAGGGGTCTTCTAACTCCCCTGTAGCCAGAGAGGGAAGTTGACATTCACCGAAGAAGAGTGAAGGTTGACTATTTGATGGTGTGGGTGTATTTGGTAAGAATTTTCCTAGAGTGTCTCTACTCCTATGAGGCATGAAAGAAAGCATTTTCTTATTTTATATGATTTTTTCAAAACTGAATGTAAAATAGAAAGAAAATAAGAAATAACATCTACCTAGACACCTCCCCAGCAATGGCACCAAAAAAGTGGTGAGCACTGGTATTGCACCAAGAGCACTGCAACTTCCATAGGCTCTTGAACTCTAATTATCGACCCAAGATTCATACAAACTTTGAGGTGGCAGTGCTTTATACACAGTAGATGGAATTCTACTCATGCCACCCTCGACTAGGTCATTTGATCATTAGGGCTCCAAGAACATTCCTTTATTGAACTAAATGGGATTAACCACTGAAAGCATAATTTAGAATCTAGTCCTAGTGTAGAGAAAGTAAATTATTTTCAACTCTAACTTGTAAATGTTGTCAACTTGTAAATGCAAATGATTCCATTCATGATAGAACACAAGAATCATGCTAAATGAAGCAAGGAAACTACCCTAATTTTCAATCAACTATATAGCTATCAAATTCACTTGAAAACAAAATATCATCCTACAAAATGACAACTCAAGAATTCATGCATCATTTATCTAATTCATATTGGAAAATTAAGTAATATCCTAATTGTCAAATTTGGAATGAAGGAACTAATGTTATTTTCTCTTGCAGGAAAGGAAAAGGAATGAAGGGAATTTCATAGGTGGTACCTCTAGTCAAGGAGTCCAAGCTGAGGGGTAAACCTACTCCTACTAAGCCCTGCTAGCATTCTAGGTTAAAACAGGGGCAAAATAGGCTGCTACAAGTGTGCTACAGGAAGTTGATACAGGATTCTTATATTGCTATAGGAAGTCCTAAAATGCTACAGGAAGTTTTCTGAGAGGTTTTGGAGGGTAATTATGATGGGATGAAGCGATGGCAAGGTGGATGAAGGTTGTGGGGAATGTAGGGAAGATGACTAGCACCCCTAGTGAAGCCCAACACTTTAGGAAGGCCAGATTTGGGCTAAGAGGGTTTCTCATGGTGACATAAAAACAAAGATCAAGAACATGGGCTAGCATTAATAAAAAGAGAGTGGAGAAGTCTTAGATGGAGACGGTGAAAAGATCCCTTACCTGTAGATCCAACGGTCTTTCAACATCACATGCACCTGTTCCTCTTTTCATTTGCAAAATATTACGATTAATGGTGGAAAAGATGAATTGAATTTGGAAACTATCTAATTGATGGTAAGAACTTTATCTATGCAATTAATTACCTTCTAAGCTAAAACAATCATATGTAAAGCAAGATAAGAAATGTAAAATGTTCCAAGAAATCATAAACAAGAAATCACACACTGTTTTTGGGTTGTGATGGTGGAGTCCTCTAATCATGCCCCCATGAGAAAAATGAGCTACAGACCACAATCAAAGACATTTTGAGGAACTATACTCTACTGAAATGCAACATCTATCAACATTCTAAGCTAAAAGAAATATAAATACATAAGAGGGGCCTAAGCTATTGGGGTTGGGACCAAACCCAAGAGATTCAACCCTCTAGACTAACTCAGTGATGGATCAAAGTTAAACTTCTCATTATCATTTTAGAAATGTCAAATATATCATCAAAAATAGTAGTCACAAGTGCTTGAGCTCAATAACCTCTTAGCTATAATAAAAGTTTGAATCCTAATGAGTTCCTTAGCATGTTTATTTATACAAAAGGGTAGCTACCAACAACTCCCTAGAAAATATGGATGTTTGTCTCCCAAACTCGATAAAGGTGGATCTAGATCTTCTTTGAACTGCACTGGCTTGGCTGCCAATGACCCCAGCCTGCTTGGCTGCTAATGACCTCGATTTGATGAGATATATAGGTGATATTTGATTGATTGGAGGATTTAAGGAGGTGGAAAAACTCCTAGAATCTCTTTTTATTGTCTACTTTGAGCTCCTGTATTCAAATTATCTCAAAATTTCTCTAATTTTTGCCTTTAACACATGTTCAACCACATGACATGACAACACATATTTTACCCCTCACACTAAGCAAAATATAACAAGTTTTTTAGATAAATGTGAGAAAAAGATAATTTTAAAAGCTGAAGGATGGCATTGTGACCCTTATGATATACCTATTGATAAGCCTCATAAATACCTTTCTCACAAGTACTTATTCCTGAAAATTCTTTTGAATTCATGCCAAGTTAACTCTTCTTTACTGATGTCTTTGACCCATTTCACATCTTCCCACTAGATCCATGCTTTCCTATTGAGGCTGAAGATAGATATTCTAGGCTTCATATTCTCTGTGTACTCATACAACTCAAAGAATTTCTTCATCCCACGTAACCAAGCCTCTGCATCCTCCAAAATTTTCAAATCTCGATCAAAAGTAGGTGACTTGGCTTTCTTAAACTCTTCCAACAAATAACCCTTGTCACTCCTCCTATAAGGATGATAACGATGATGATCATGTGCATGTCAGAACCAGAACTAGAATAGTACTTGTGTCGATAACCTATCCTATCTGGAGTGTCAAAGAACCTGCGATATCTAATCTTGTCATCCCTATTTGACTTGTGCCCACCATTAGGTCTAATGCCATATGTCCCATTAGTTCTTTCCTCCTGTCCATGGCTGATCCGAAGTAGTTCTTGTCTCTACAAGTCTAACAAAATTTGAAGGATTATTGCATTGACTTCTACTTCCTTCTCCCATTCCTGCATATTCTGTCATTATCTTCTTTGCAACTCCTTATTTCTTCCTTCAATCTTCTCAATGTGTTTGCTAAGTCAGAAGAGTGCCTAACACCATGCTTCTCATCTAATCCATAGGGAGAATCTAAGGAATTGTAGTCTACCATATTGCTAGTAATCTTTTATCTCTTTCCTGCCAAACATACCATGTTAGCTAAACTAAAATACAAACATTATCAACATACCTCAGTGTAGCTCAGGAGGATCTCATCTGCAAGGTCAACTAGATTAGCACAATACATGTATAAAGATAATCATAACAATATATATTTATCACCCTAATCATATTCTAGTCATCAATGCATGACCCTATCAACCACACATGTTGATCTCATGCATGACAACTACAACCATGTCAATGTATGCATAATAAACATAAATATAGCATGCATAAAACATTGTCATACATAAATAATGCATAGTCGACCTATACTCATGATAAACACATCCAACAACACACCATCAAATTCCACATGGCAACGTAAACACAACCATGGACAGCACCATGCATACGCAAAAAGTACATAGACCTCAAGTATACAGAACACATACGAAACCAACATGAATGCATGACCAACACACTGCCCATCCAGTCCAAGGGGTGAACCATGCTATGATACCACTTTGTAACACCCTCCTCCCACATTTACCCAACTTAATTGATCCGTTTGGGTAAACATGTGATGAGAGGCTACTATGATCTTATTCAACTCCCCATGTAGATTTAAGGAAGTGGAACCAGCACAACACAACCAATCTGACCTTCTACAGATGTCATAGAGCCCATAGGAGACAACCAACCCTTCCAGGTGATAAAACCTTGAGAAAACTTGACACTTCACTTCCCTAGAACCCCAGTCATTCTAATGACATGGGAATGCATGTGACTGGGGCCCTCCAGTCGCTCTTACAACATGGGCATGCAAGTGACTGGGGTATTTTTATGCTAGTTCAGAGCTTATGACCTCAGATTTTGTGCCACCTTTTCAGGGCCAAGACTCAAGCCACTACCTAGAACTCCATGAAACCTTCAGGAATGAAAAGCAACATCGAGACAACAATACAAATGCAAATATATAAACAAATATGTGATTGGACCCTTACTAGCCATGATAGGAATTTCGTCAAACATGTCATGAATATGCAATCTACATGTCATAACAATATATCTAAGCATAGGTGTTGGCTTAAGGGGGCTTGACCCAAGTTTAGAATTTTTCGTGCCAACCAACAAAGCCCTAGCTACTGGCCCTTTCGGCAACAACCTGCATAGCGCAGGCTGCAGTCTCACCCAAAGTAGTATTGGGGGATGCTAGAACCAAGTTTTTTCATCCAGAGACAACATAATAAGTGGTCTTAGCCCATGTAGCTCCATTACTACAACTCTAAGAAAACAAATTCTAGACCTTTGCAAAGGTCTGCGATCAGACTTTATAGAACCTAAGGAAGCAGTCTACCTACTTTCGCGTACTAATTGATAACCGTAGATCTGCTTTTGCGCAAATTTATCCAATTCGTCAGAAATCACAATAGATTCAACATTTATCTTCACAAAAACAGACAATCACTTAATTCAAGCATAAATATTATATATTCAATAGATTCACGCAAAATTTACACATTATTTCATAGGAAACACATTATTAAGTGACAGAACATAACATAAACATAATTCACAATAATACTCAAATGCAAGGTATTTCTCAAAAATCTGTCTTTATTCAGTTTAAATGTTCAATTTACAGCTTGTGGACTTTCCAAGGCCTCCTGTGCACTTAGCTACTGGCATCTTCCCCTCTCACCTAAGTATAGAAAATAAAGCTTTCTTGCCTTAGCACTTGACCAAAACAAAAATCTTCATTCAAAGTTATTCCTAAGACTCCCTATGAATCAAAAATATATAGCTTTATTCAATACAATACCATGGGTTAGTCTCATAACCAACCTATTACTTACCCAGACAAGGGGATAAAAATGCCTTTGACTCCTATCTAGTTGCGTGCTCCGCATCCACTTACACGGAGACTTACATCCTTTACAATTTTTTTTGTAAAATTGGGTTAAAATAACCCCAAAACGAACCTTATGGAACCTATCCCAATAGGCTCCCAACACAAATATGGTGACTCACCCTCGAGTCACTTAGTTGGCACCTCGATCTTGTAGCAAAAACCACCTAGCATGACCTGTAAAGCTACTATGTCAATAGCACTCTGCACCACGGCCCGCTGCACTTCCTTGACCAATTTCTCTATTGTCGAGCCTTCCACTGCCAGGTGCATTGTCCTCTAAGTTTGTTGTAGTACCTTTATCTTTTCCTGAAGCAATAGAGTAAGTTGGCAAGCTTCCTCTATCCATGGTTGTAATCACGCCTTTAGAAGGGTTTATTTCCTGTGTTCTTTTGTCTGTGCTTGAGTTGCTTGCCTTCTTGCAATTTCGTGAAGCGTTGTGTTGGCGCAAAAGTGTGCGCAATTGCTCGAACTTCATCATACTTGCGCTATGTTTCCTTGACATCTATGTTCAACCTCTACAAGTTCGGTTCCTCCTGCAAATTTTTCCACAACTCCATGGCTTAATCAAACAACACTGCACAGTCTATGATTGCAATATACAATGTGCCCATATTTCTCTAATCGCTACTCTGCATTGCTCCTGAACCCTTTTGGCGAGTAACTTGGTTGCAACTTCAGTTGCAGTTTTAGTATTTCATTTGAAAATCGAAGGTAACACTGCCAATCTCATCCTTCAACACGTAGACCACAACAACCAATTTTCTAACTTTTTCTGTATATGTGGCATCTTCCAGGATGTTCAACTCAGGGATTATCTTACATGCCTATTCTATGGCTGTCTCCAGGCTCTAACTTCATGCTTGCAGTTCCTCCTTTTACTTCAAATCGTGAGCTTTCTCTATGAACATTTCTTCATTATTGACCTTAAATTCACTTATGACTGTGAGGGAGTGTTGCTCTCTAATCCTTAACTCGTCCAACACCCCCTGATGCAACGCATGGAGGGTATGAAGTGGCAGTGTGGCCAAGTTGAATCCTATTTATTTTACTGTACTTAATACATCACGGTCCTCCTCTGACTCTACGTGGATCGATCCCTCTGGTAAAGGCATGACTTTGAGATCCAGGGTTCGTTCCAACTCTGCCACTGTCCCTCTCCCTTCCGTCAGGCTCGCTTGCACCCCTCTCGATTGCCATGTTCACCTGAATCCTGTCGGTCTAGATATGCAACTCACACAAATCCTTCTAGAGGCTCCCCAACATCTACATGTACTATTGCTCAAACTGCTACCACAATTTGGTAGTGGTGTCTCTGACCTTTTCATTGATCTCGTTGAGATCCCCTTCTATGAGAACCATTGGGTTGGTGCACATTTTCTTATCTGAATTATGTTTCTTTCATGACCCGATAGTCTACTCCTTTTGTGCTTATTTACTGTGAAGGGAGTTCTTGGCTCCTCTCCACCACGTCCTCCATGTCCTGAAAGTTCCTTCTCATCTGTATGTTGCGAAGCCGAATCTTCGACTTCTTTAGTATTCGTGAGTTCTTTCTCAGCATGCTCTTTTTCAGCATGTTCTTTCTTAGTTCATTCCTTTGCAACATGTTCTTTTTCCACTACTGCCTTGTCATTCGATTCTTTCTTCTTTAGTTCAGCCATAGCCTATGCTACCTTTTGTGCTACCTCTTTTCAATTCTGCATAGCAGTGAATTACACAGTAGAGCTCTCAGTGACCTCACTAGTACCTACCACAAGCTCCATGGATTAGCACCACTCCTTTGGCCAACTTTCCACGATCTCCTGCATATCTGTCGCAGATACTAAATATGGTAGCTTGTGCCATATGTGCTTTGGGTCCTTCCGCACGCTGATGGAAATGTTGTGAAAATCAGCCTTGAACTCCGCAAAGGTCGTCAATTGCTCGAACAAGGTTTGGGACAACCTTGGCTTCTGACTAATAATTGTTCTAAGGTCCATATCCATCAAGATCCAGAAAATTTTTGACTCCTTGATCCTTTCCAGATCCTTTGTTGCCCACAACAAAGCGAACTTCATTTCCTCTGGTAAATCTTCTAGCTATTGGGGAAACTGACGGTCCCCCAACAATCTCCAAGCTACTAAAACAATAGACAACAAAAGCCATGCATAGTGGAATGGCTTGCTCTCTTCCTAAGCTTTGCGACAGTTTACGAGGAACTCCTTGCATAGATACTTTGCCCAATTGTATTGAACTCCCTTCACGCACTAGGAAGCTAATGAAACTACCGCGCAGGAACTTCGTCTGTGTGGCATTTCCTCATGATTTTCCCTGCAAGAATCTTGGCGAAAAACTATGATGCCTAGTCCTAAATGGAGTGGATAGAGTATCCACATGACTTCTTAATGAGACCATATTCTTCCTTCATCTTATCTGTTAACTCTTTTTCTCCATTTTTCCCTACAAACTCCTTGGCACAGTATGCTCCCTCATAGGGCAGCTTTGTTATCTGATGAATTAACATATTTGTGATCAAGATGGGCTCCCCAAGCCATAGGCACCCATCGTGCACCAATAAAAGAAGCTAGTGCACACACACCATGTTGATTGTTTATTTGTGAAAATGCGGCACGCATAACATATGTGGCAACCCAACCTGCTCAACACCTTTGATCCACTTCATGGGTTCCAACTGCATAACCACAGTCTCTTTGTAGTAAATTTTCATCATATACTTGCTAGTTTCCAAATGTGGGAACCTCTCATGGTCTGTGAGGTACCAATCCTCCATTTTCAGCACTGGAATGCGCGCTAATGGTGTGCCTTCAAATTCCACCTGCTTTGGCAACAGGGGTGTCGAAACTATAAATTTCTCGGAATCTGGGTTGTTGGTAACCTTGGTTTTTCCCTTCCGTGGAGGGATATATTCTGGGAGCCGTGCGATAGGCTCACCCTCCTCCACATCCAACTCCTCCACACCTTGGAATTCTTCCTCCTCCAAATCGACCACTTTCTCTGACTGTTTATCTTTTTTCTCCTTCCGTCGCACCTCTAAGTTCTTCCTCAGTGACTATCTCACTGAAATCGACTTTTTTTTCTTCTCTTTGGTAGTATATTGCTTCGGCCTAGGTGACCTTGGCACCATAGGCACAACGGTTGTAGCTTCCATACTTGATATCTCATGGGTTGCCGCGTCAAAGATGGCAGCTTCAAAACTCACAGCTTATGCGGGGTTTGTGGTAGTCATTTGCTAGAGAATGTCATTTTGGTTCCACTCAGGCAAGGTGGAAAATGTTGGGTTTGAAATGAAATCCTCCCAGAATTGATGACTCATAAGCTTCAAACAGCAAAGCACCTAGACAACTCTCAGAATGTAAAGTGTTCTTTGGTGGACCAACATGCACAATTTATAGGAGGATTTGAATTGAAATATGACTGTTCCCCAAACTTTTTGATCATAAATGCATCTTTGGCAGCAGATCTCCAAATATTTTCACCATAAATGGTGCCTCCCAGCTCCTCCTAACTGAATTTGGGCCATCAAATCATGAATAGTAACTCGAACAGCCACTTTAGGATGCATCTACACAACACCATCCTCCATGGTGCAACTCATCCAGCACAGCTTCACCTGTCACACTCCTATCTTCCATCGTGCAGCCTCCCTACCATGTTCTTCACTTAGTCGGACATCATAGTTTATAGTCCCACAATCCCTTGTAGCTGCCTAGATTACTAAGACTATCCTACTTCCATATAGTCATTGCCCAGGGGCATGATCCCCTATGTACATCTTCAGCCTACTTTCATTCACTTTTCTAGGGAATGGTTCCTCATTCAGCTTAGTGAGTTGAACTGTTCCACCATCAGTGATCTCCTTAATAACATATGGACCCAACCAATGTATTTGGTACTTTCTTGAAAATTTTGTGAACTCGCTGTCATATAACAACACTAAATCATCTACCTTGAACATGCGCAACTTAATATGTCAATCATGCCATGCACTTGTTGGTGAAATCATGCAAGAAAGAAGTCTTCTTCTAACTCCATGATTTGCGCGAGCTATTCCTCCAAGGTCTCGTGATCTGCCATTTTTGTCAATGCTGCAATACCTACACTTGGGACAATATACTCCATAGGCGTTACTGCTTCAATTCATAGGCCAATCTAAATGATGTTTGACCTATCAACTTCTTGCAGGTCGTTCTATAAGCCCATCAGATAGCAGGTATGCACATGTCCTAGTCATTCCTCTATGCATTGCAGACCTTTGTCAATGCATGCTCCAAAATCTTGTTAAAAGCTTCCACCATTCCATTCATCTGTGGTTGATAGGGCGTTCTCTTTTGATGATACACTTGGAATTCTTCAAGCATCGCATTGATCGTCTCATTCAAGAAATTTGTATCCCTATCACTCATCAATATCTTAGGGCATCCAAACCTTGTTAAGACATATTCAAACCAAAACTTCGCGGCAGTAGCAACTGTACATTTCTTCACTGGCTGCACTTCCACCCATCTGGTTAAATACTATGTTGTAGTAATGATATACCGCACGCTCGTCTTCTTACCTGGTGCTTGTATTGGACCTATAAATTAAATATCCCATTTATCAAATACTTGCAATGGAACTTGAGGATTTAAAGGAAATTCATCCCTTCATGGAGGCTTCCCTATCCTTTGGCAAGCACTGCACGCCTTGCAGTATGCCTTAGAATCCTTGTGTAATGTCGGCCACCATAACCCAACGCGCAAAATATTTTGCATGGTCTCTTTCCCTGCATAGTGACCTCTTGCCACTCCTCTATGGGCTTGATCTAGGATGCTAGCTCATTCAAACTCTGGAACATACCTTCACAGTATCTCATCCATTCCCATCTTATACAAATGACCTGCAATCACTGAAAAATCTGTAGCATGAACTACTAACTCCTTCTTCTGTTGAGTGGAATAACCTTTCGAAGTTGTTCATGTTGTTAAAAATTGAATGATATTAGAAAAATGATCGTCCGCGACGCACACTGTAAAGAGTTGTGCGTCCAGTAGTCCTTCCTCCAAACTACTTGGTTCCTCACCTGTTTCAATCCTTGATAGATGGTCTAGGCCTGAATTCATCCTTCCAAGCTTCACAATTACTTCAAAGTCATATTTCTAGAATAATAGTAACCATCAGCACATATTCCCCCCCAACACAAGCTTATTGACCAGGTACTTCAACACGAAGTGATCTGTATACATTTTAAATTTTCCACCCAACAAATAATGCCTAAACTTCTGTAGTGCGTAGACCATGGCCAGCCCTTCGCACTCTATAGTGGAGTAATTATTCTCAGCTTTGGATAAATTTATGCTCGTGAAAACTATCGGATGATCAATCTCTCCCCCACCTGCTTGTGTTAATATTGCTCCTAACATAATGCAAGAATCATCTACATGCACATGGAACTCTTTCTTCCAATCGGGAAACACCAAAATAGGCGTTGTCACCATATTTTCCTTCAAGTCATCCAAACTGCGCTGACAGTCCTCATCCCAGCAAAACATTGCATCTTTCTTCAATAATTTCTCCATTAGTGCAGTTATCTGAGCATATGCCTTGAAAAACTTCTTGTAATACCCAGTGTGCCCCAATTTTGTGCACAATTGTTTCACATTCTTAGGAGCTTCCAAGTTCATGATCACAACAATCTTTGCAGGGTCCACCATCAATGCTTGCTTACATACAACATGGCCAAGCAAAATTCCAAATGGAACACAGAATATGAACTTATTCAAGTTCAACATGATCTGATACCTTCGACATGTATCTAGCATGATGCACAGACTCTAAACATGGCACTTCACCAACCCAAACATAGTCAAATCATTGAAATATACTTCCAGAAATTTGTGAATAAACTCCTTGAATGTCGCGATTACTACCTGAGAGAAAATTGCAATTGCATTCTTTAATCCAAATGAAATAACTATATATTAAAAGGAACCCCATTTTTTTATGAAGGATGTCTTGCTCTGATCTTCTGGTGTGATCTTTATTTGATGATATCCTGAAAAATCATTAGTAAACGAATAAGCCTCCTGTCTGCCAACATTCTCTAACACTTCGTCAATAAATGGTGTTGGAAACATATCATGCATGCATGCATCATTCAGCTTTCTTAGATCTACGGATATACAAATTTCACCTTTATGTTTCTTCTCTTGGACCACCATTGGGCTTCTCCAATTTGATTCCTCTACTGGATCAATAATACTAGCTTCCAGCATCTTATCCAGTTCTTGGCGCACCTTATCTTTATATTTTGGATTTCGCTGATAAGGCCTCCACTTAACAGGCCTTGCATCCAGCTTTGACTAAATCTTCATAACAGCTAGATCTCTGATGATTCCCTTGAAATATGAAAATTTTGTTGGGAATAAATCTTGGTACTCACGCAACAACTCAGCTACCCTATCAATCATATCTTCATCCCAATAGTATCCTATTTTTGCGAACTTAGGTTTTTCTTTAGACCCAATGTTTACTTGTCGAGTTTTCAAGGGTTTAGCTATATTTGGATTTGCCACCTTCATTCCTTCAACTTCGTGTTGTCCTTCTGTCTCTGGAGTGGAAATATTCGTTGGATCATCTTCTTCTCCTTCAACAGTCATATTGTAACACTCCAGTGCATGGCGCAGCTACACACTCCAATCCGGCTAAGCCCATGCTATTGGTTCCTTCGGGGTCCTAAATATGGCTACTTTTATCTCTTGGAGTGCATCATCAATGCTATCAAACCCATCGTCAAAGATGAAAGTTAATAGAAAACTCTCCCTTATGATGTTGCATTCAGTTGTTCCATGGAAAAGATTCGAGTCTAGATACGAGTTCATTGGAATTGTGTCTAAAGTATGATAGAAAATATGCAACCATTTCGACTGTGGTTCTATTCCCCAAGCCTTAGTCCATCATGCCAAATGATCGTGCGGATCATCCTTCCCACTGTATTTTTCTGTCATCCACATATTAGCATATCCAAACCTTTATTTCATCATTCTCCTGTATTCTTTCCATCCAAAAAATTTCTCCTTATGTGTGATCTCCTTATTCACCTATTTGTGTGGTTAGCCTCATCTCACACCCCATTCGCATCTTATGCTTACCAATATTTCTTACTGTTCATTTTTTAGTGGGATTCTTTTATTTATTTTCTTACATGTCGATTAACTCTTGCAACCCTTCTACCATTTTCTGATCGCACAATAAATTCATACAAGTCTTTAGAAAAGTAGCTAGTACTGAAGGATCTACTTCTTGCATCGCACTAGTCTCTGACATTTTCTCCTAACTTCCTGAGATAGAAGCCTCAACGAAGTTCTTCTTTGCTTCCATGCAGGTTTCTTTAGAACAATTAAGGTCAAAGTCTACTTCCTTCTTGGAAGCCTTGCACACCCATCCTTCTTCCTCAGGCCACTTTTCTTTATTAGCACTAGTCACCATACCAATTCTCAGCATGATATTTATGCTATGGTCTTCTTCACAAGGATCAACTCTCATCATCTAAATATTTTACATAGGCTACAGGGTTGTGCCTTCTTTTCTTGCATCTTTGCCATAACGACCAAACATTCCTCTATGACATGGTCAAATTTTCAGCAATACTGACACGAGGGATGTGTGGGGTTTGTGTCATCTCACGTGAAGTAACCTACTTTGCCACAGTTATAGTAGATTACCTACCCATGCCCTTGACCCGGTCTACCACCTCTTCCTCATCCTCGACCTTGGAATCCTTCGTGCACTGCTCCTGCACCTTGATCCTAAGGCCAATTTTCTGCCTGCATTCGGTAGGTAGGGGTTCTATCCATTATCAACTCATAACTTTTACAATGGCATTCATCATGGCCTATATACTTACAAAAGTTAAAAAATAACTAGCGAGGGGTTTGTACAAACTTCTGGAGTAAATGACAGTTATCAATAGCATGTTGTCTTGTAACCTGACTGATAGCGCACCATAGCGTGGCTCTCGCACTGGTCCTAACATTATTTTCTAGTTTCAAGGGAACATGCCCTCCCCCTATAATATAGTTCTTATAGAGTGGGAAATGATCCTTATCATGTCCATGGATTTTACACTTTGGACACTAGACCTCAGCGCACACCTTCGACTGAGCTTCCTTTCCTTTCTTCAAGCTTTGCAACTCCAAGTGTAGGATTTCTAGCTGTGAATGAATCTGTTGCACCCTAAGATTCGTATCTTGTATAGGCAAATAATCCAACCTCATCGCAATATCCAAGACTTCCGCTTGTGTTTCTATCTTCTGCTGTGATAGAGGTACTCATACATGTGGCAAGAGTGACGCTATAAACTAGTCGCAATGATGGGAATCTGTGATTACCATATTTGCCTACCTGATTAGGTACTTTAACCTCTGATCAAATTCCCAAGGTGTCTCATCTATATTCTATTGAATTTCCTGAAATTCAATTACTGACTATGCCTTTGACTTAGGCTTACTGAACTCCCGGTTCAGAGCTAGCTAGGTATCTGCCAATGTTGGGGTTATCAGTACAATACTTGATATACCATGTTAATGTGCGATCTTGTAAGGTTGTAACCAACTGTGCTTTCTTAATATTACCATATGTAATCTGTTGTGCTATCCAAATAGCTCATGCGACAAATGAAAACTATTTTGGATCTTCGCTCCCTATTCCTTTAAAAATTGACATCTTCATTGTGTTTGCCATGTTGAATGGTGGAAATGGAGGTGGGGGGGTGAAGGTGTAGGTGTATGAGGCAGAGGTGAAGGTGGAGGTGGGGTGGATGGATGAGGTATCCTTGGAATACCCTGCGTAATTAAATGAAATACACTTCACAGCGTAGTCAACACCATCCCCTCGTCATCGCTTGAAGGGGGTTCAATGAACGGACTATATTCTGGGTTGGATCCTCCATTTCTTCTAAAGAATCTCCCACTTCACGTAGCCCCAAACATCAAGGTAACTGCATAACCCTATTTTCATATAACAACATTTTAATCGCAATCTTTAATCATTTTAGGTACTTACCTCACGGTCCTTTAAAGAGCCTTCGTTTTTCTTCGCTATAGCTGATATTCCTGTCAATAGCAAAATAAGTCACAAGGCTTCCCAATGTGCAATCAATCTAGTGATCCAAAACTTACACGATATTACTTTATAATGCTTCTGGACGTTGCACTAGCTCAGGAGTCCACAATATAGGACTGTTAAGCCTCCACGTCCCTTGACTATTAGCCAATTTAGAAAACTATTCGTGTAGTTCTTTAGGGAAGAAACAAAAGAACGTGTCGGTCTCATCTGTGTACAAAAATCTCTGCAATCACTATTCCTTGGATAATTTAGGGTTCCTGTTCTCTTGAGCCTCAAACATGTGCACGTTCCGATCAATCCACTTGTCAATATCTTTCTTCATCGAGAACCATTTATCGCACATCTCTTAGATAGATCTCGGTCCTGGAAACAGAACTATTTGTTGGCTTAAGGGGGTATGACCTAGGTTCAGAATTGTTCACTCCAACCAACAAAACCTAACTGCTCACCCTTTTGGTAATAACCTTCATAGAGCAGGTTGCAGTCTCACTCGAAGTAGTATTGGGGAATACTAGAACCAGGTTTCTGCATCCACAGACAGTGTGATAAGTGGTCTTAGCTCATGTAGCTCAGATCTGCCCCTGCATAGACCTCTATCCTTCTAGGGCTGACTACTGGAACTCTAATAAAATAGATTCTAGACCTTCGCGAAGTTTTCGATCAGAATTTATAGACCCTAAGGAAGTAGTCTATCTACTTTCTCCACTAATTGATAGCCGTAGATTTGCCTTCGTGCATATCTCTTCAATTCATTCGAAATCATAGCAGATTCAACATTTATTGTTGCAAAAATAGATAATGACTTAATTTAGGCATAAATATTATAGATCCAATAGATTCATGCAACATTTACACATTATTTCGTAGAAAACACATTATTAAGCAACATAACATAACATAAACACAATTCAGAATAATACTCAAATGCAAGGTATTTCTCAAAAATCTGTCTTTATTCAGTTTCATCATTCAATTTACAAACTTCTTTGCCCTGTGCACTTAGCTACAGGGGTCTGCACACTTAGCTTGCAGGCTTTCCAAGGCCTCCTATGCACTGAGATGTAAGAGCCTTCCCCTCTCGCCTAAGTACATGAAACATAGCTTTCCTGCCTTAGAACTTGCCCAAAACAAAAATATTCATTCAAAGTTATTCTGAAGACTCACTATGACTCAACTATATATAGCTTTCTTCAATACAATGCCATGGTCCGTGGACCATGGGTGAGTCTCAAAACTGAGCTATTACTTACCCAAACAAGGGGCTAAAAACCCTTTTGACTCCTATCTAGTTTTGTGCTCTGCATCCACATGTCGCAGAGACTTGCATTCTTTACAAAATTTTTTACAAAATTGGGTTAAACTAACCCCAAAACTAACCCTAGGGACCCTATCCCAACAATAGGGGTCTCATACCTATCTAAGAATCACTAAGAAGCATTGATGCCTTATCACATTAGCTGCATTATAATCTATTAGGTCATATATTCATTTTTCATTCATGTACTAATAAAAACATGATGAAATCCATACATCATTATCGTTATAAAACATACTTATAACTAGCATATAAACAACATAAATAATAGGGATACATCAACAATAAATGCCACATATGAACTAATACATTTGCTCATAAAATACTAAGGAAATGAACTCTTATTAATGGATGCAAAATCCAACCAGGTATGGGACATCCACGAACCACCCAAACTAGATTGGCTGAACCAAATATTTATTTCAACCAATCACTCCCGTGTCATATTCCAAGCATGAATGTGGGAATCATAACAAAAAATCAACTAGGGCTTCTCAAGGCTACACGACCTCACCCTCATCAATAGAAACAGGCTTTACCGCAATCCTCACTTGGACACTAGGCCAAAACAAGAATGTTTGCCACTCGATTTTGTCCACCTACACCATGAGGAATTTGCCTATCTCCTAGTCTCTAGGCTTTACCGCAATCCACATCTTGATTTAGGGATCACTAGGCCATAATCGAGACACTAGTATCTAGGCTTTATTGTATATCCCATCATTGAATTCCTGGGCCCAATCAAGACTCCACCCTCCATGCCTTACCACATATCACATCCCATGATTCCTAGGCCTGATGGAGAGGACCCACCTCTAGTATTTACCGTATATCCCGCCATTCACTAGTTTAGGATTCCTAGGCCCACTGAGGTAACACAAAATCTGGCTTTACCGCAACCCAAAGTCCGGTTCAGGGGTCAAAAGGCCATATGTTATTTCTTTCATAGACCACCTCACTTAGTTTTGAATCCATCCAGCAATCCAGCTCAACTAAAAACATGAGAACCCATCACACCATGACTATCTGGAAATGGAAAGGCATGGTTGATGGACACTATCACACCTGGAAAAACCCATGCCCATGACAACAAGAGAACCAAGAATGCACACACATAACCATGCATGCAAAAACTTGCAAGGAAATCACACATGCAAATCAATAGCTGCAAATAATCCCACTGTAGTTGCTTGATCCTTCTCTTCCTTGCTTGATCTTTGCTTCCTCTTGCCTTCTTTTCTTTCCTTAATCCAATGTTGAGTGCTCAAAGAAAACTCTATGTGTCCAAGAGTGTGAGAGAGAGATAAAGAGATCCAAAAATGAGTTGAAAAAAAAGTACTAACTGATCCTCATAAGCCTTTTTATTAATGAAACCTTTATTTTCTTCAATTTTCCATTATTTTCCTTCATTTTTCTCCTGACATGCAACTTGTGACCTTTCACCTTCATTTTCTCCTAATTTCCTTTATTTTCATAAATAAATTGCCCAAAATGCCATTTTTCCTTTCCAAAGCCTTTTCCATTGCCTTTGCCAATTTCCTTGGCCATAATAAACCAAATGAACACCCACACTAGGATGTTTTTTCCCAACATTAAGCTTGGAATAAGTGTCCCCAACTGTGGTTATTGTTTTTCCTTTATTAACTTTCATTACATGGATTTTTCACCAGGGTTGTTACACAAAGAGGCATTGGAAAAGTTGAAGTTCAACGAAGGCTTAGTGAAGGCATCATCACATGCATCAAAATCAGTAACTGAGGTAAACAGTGTTGGTGTCAGTTTGCATAGGATGCAGGTGTTAATTCATTACTTATGGCTCTGAAGAACGAAGGTGAAGCAGAAGGAAGTATGGATTGTAAGGGCACTCGTTGTGTAGATAAGGGAGTAAAACATATTGTAGATCGTTTTCATGCTTTTGGAGGGCCAAAATCTCCTCAATGCGAAGGAATGATCCAAGTGGCTCCAAAAATGCTCAGAAGTCAAAGAGGGCTCATGAAAGGCTAAAAAATAAAATTTCTTGGATTGCAATGAAGACATGGTTAGAACGAAGAGCTCATCACAAGATTTCTAATGGTGCAAATGACCACTCAATCTGACATCACATGTGAAAGTTATGGCGAGTCAAAGTTTTGGTGAACTTGGCCCATTGGCTAAAGTTAGCAGAGTGCCAATTGAATTTGGAAGGTATCTAAATCTAGCGAAGCTACTAAATTTGGCAGCCATTAACGAGGCAACAAATTGGCACTTCAAAGTGATGTTTTCTGGCAATGGGAAAAGGGTGACATTATCGTCTACTTAATTATTCTAGTGATCCCTAAAAACAAGCCGATGGTTTTTGAATTATACGCCACCCCCTCCAACCCCTAGTTCCATATATTATATATTATATATATGGTGGGCGGACCACCCACGAACATACCCACCCTACCACAACTTTTATATAAATGTTATATTGACCATTAATTTTTTTTGGGTCTGACGTGAGTCTGACCTGTGACGGACGGTGGCCATCCTGCCCACTAGCAACCCCATTACGCAAACCACCAACACAACATAACAAGCCAACATCCCTGCCACATATGACACCATGCATCGCTAGGCTAACTCGTTAATGGGCAACCCCGAAATAATACAACATCAATATATAACCTCTGCCACCAATTTAAAACAAACACCAAAAACCTAAGTTGAGAGGGGTGGGGTTTAAACCTGTGCCCAATGGAACACTAAGCTTGAAACTTTTCAACGGCCCAATGGGCCTTTCCTTGATTACTTCGCTTGGGAAAAATATATAAGAACCTAGCTCCGTCATTCGACAGACAAAGACCAATGGGTTGAGAATGAAGGTGGAGGAGTATGTGTGGAACTCGGAGTCGAGGGTGAACCATGCCTAAGCAAGGCACGCTTTTTGAGATAGAATATTCTAGGGGAATATTCCCTGAAATATTCCATAAAATATTCCCATGTAGAAATAGTGAGGAATATTAGAGATTCTCTAGAGGGAAAATTTTCACAGTATCAGAAATATGCCAAGTTTATACTCATTTGAAACATAATTTTTCCAGGGGTTTGATGGTGCAGAAAATTCTCTGTTTTGAACAACAAATTTTTTAGAGACAAAATTTTAAGTGAAGAACCATGAATGTGGGACCTTGACAGAGGAATCTACATGGAATTTGAAAGATTCCCTAGAGACACGAAAAATGACAGTTTCATAACCAAACCGACTTTATACCCATTTTTCTTAGTTTTTCATAAGGAACATGATGGTGTGATCAGTTTCTTCATCTTAGCAGCCAAATTTCAGTCAAATCATAGAAGAGAATATTTTAGGAATCTTTGTGATTCCCGGGAAGCCCAAATATGACCGAGTCAAAAGGGGTCAAGTTTACAGTCAAATTTCATGATTTTTCACTAGAAATTCAACCGTGTAGTCTGTTTCTTCAGTAGAGGTGTGTATTTTTAGCCATTCCTAGAAGTAGAGGTATAATATACACTTATGCCATGTCTTCATTTGATTTTTATTGAGATGATGATTTGATGTTGAGATATTTGTTTGCCACTTTGTTGGAGGATCATTGTATGCCACTCATGTGAGAGTTTTGATATTTTTTCATGTTGAAGGAAAGTTCTTATGAGTGAGAGTTATTATAGGAGAATGTCTTGTGGAGAGACATGCCACTCTAGTTAAGGGAGGTCTTCCTTGTATTGAAAAAGAATACAACATGTTCTCATCATCATCTTGTAGAATTTAATGAAGTGGCCTCTCCACTCTTAACATTGGGCTCGGAGAGGTAACTCACACTAGGTGAACTTCGTTATCAAGTTGTGTGTGTTCTTTTATTTTATGGTTGTCATTATGTTTCCTCTTCTTTAGAGTATGCACATGTGGTTTTTCATACTCTTTCACATGCAAAAACCACATCACAAAAGTAAAATCTCTTGGTTAATTCTGATAGCTAAGAGAATCTAGATCAATAGGCCTATTCACAAGTTTAACATGCATAATCCATATGTCGGTCCATCAAAAATCATCCTCTCTAGGTGTCACAAAACTAACCTTGCCAAGGTAAGACACTATATACTCTTCCTCTTGGATTATGACTAGCTTGAAGTTTTCCTATAGTTGTTGGATATATATAGATATATATTGATCCAGGTGGATATTGGTGGCCACCCGCCTATTCCACTTGGACCCCCACAACTGTTTCTTTCAGTTTTTCATTTTCCTTAATTGTAACACAATTTACTATTTTTGGCAGTTTTTTGGGTCTTGAACTTCTAGAGCCATTTTGAGGCCACAAACAACATTTTTTTAGAAAATGGGAAACATAGATCTTTCAACTATCGTTATAGCTGAAAGTTGTCATCCTTAGATAGATCTTTCTAACTAGGTATTGTGCGCATAAAATAGAGATCGTATACCAAAGTTACGGTCCTAGGAAGTTGATGTACCAATTTACCCAAACAAGGCCCACAATTTTTGTGCTTCATCTCCTAGGGTTAGGTTTTGGATGTTTATGGATTTCCATTATTTCTCAATATTAAATAGGCCTTTGAGCCTCATTGTAACACAATTCAGAGGCATGTAGCTACCACATCTCTTTTCAGAGATAAGCTACCATCGCCTGAGCTAGTTTATTTCCATTCTGTATGTAAGCATATTTCAGTTCTTTGATATTAATGAAATGAAGTCTTATTTCTGCTACAACTATGTATTTATGGTTATATCTGTATTTTGTTGTGTTCCTGTTTAAGTTACGATCATATATATCTTTCTAAATTCCATTCAGTTTTTCCATGAAGAGATACAAAAAAAAACATGCCATTATTAATCAAGTACCATGTATATTCACACCATACTAGATATATTTTGACATACACTATAGTACATACTATATCAAAACAATCATCTAATCAAGAATATTATATCTAGCCCCGACTGCAGGTGATTAATATGGAGAATGGTACAATGGCGGCGTTCCCACTAGGAAAGTGGCAGCTCAGACCCGCCACTTGTAAGGTAAATTGGATGGCATGCCAACCCCGCAAGCTTATAATGAATGTAGCTATTAACTACTCACTGCAGTCCGCCGTCTGCAGCACGATGGAGCTCCCACGGCTTGTTTCTCCGGCGATTTGGTTGCACATCTTCTGTTGGGTTCTGGTTATAGCTTTGGGCGCCTCAATGTGCCATTATAAGAGCTCGCCTCTGCAGGCTCTGTCTCATTTGAAGTCTCGGCCTCTGCTGCATCGGTTGTCTTGGTCACTGCTTGTTAATAGGGCTCGGCCCTGGTCTCAGGGGACTCGGCCTCGGCCTTCAGAACAGAAGGTCTCTATCTCTGCCTCTGGGAGTCTCGTCCTCTGTCACAGGCTTACCAGCTTTGGCTCTCCCTTCTGTCGTGGTCGCTCCCTGAGTTTCATTTCCTCGCCCCTCGGTGCTTCTCTTGTCATTCCTTTGTGGCTCTTTGTGCCTTCACCCACTACGCCCCTCTGTGCTTCTATCACCTCTCCTCTGTGGTTCTCGGTGCCTTTACTCACTGCGCCTTTGTTCGCTGTCCCTTCTTGGCTCAGTGTGCCTCAGCTCAGTGTGCCTCGGCTCTCTGCGCCCTCTTAGTTCATTGAGACTCCGCTCTCAGTGCTTTCCTGGCTCCAGTGTCACCTCACCTGGGATTTCAGCATGCCGCGTGAACGGCTCCATCTCATCAACAGAAGGGGAGGGTTTTGGGGTGGTTCTAGAGGGAGGGTTGTCCAACAGCGCTCCTCCAACACCACAGACACCTCCTCCGAAGAAATTGAATCCCTAGCTACAAGGAGAGGTAGGGGAAGGGGCAGAGGGAGGGCTCGTGCAGCGGCCTGTGCGCACAGCACTAATCCCTCCACCCGCTTTCGTATCCCTTGTACCCTAGACAATTCCACCTATATTGTGTTCGTCAAGATTGAAAAGTGCGACAATTCGGCTCAACCCAGAGCCTCTTCGGAGCTTAGGCAGCCATCTCATGACCATTATCAAGGAATTCAGCCTGCGGAGACCTCTGGTGCGGTTGCAGGTCCAAGCGAGCCTGTTAAAGATGTTGTTCCACATTCAGACTCTAGCGCCTCAAACCAGTATGGGTGCAGGATCGTTGAGGAGCAACCTTCTACCTCTGTGGACGTATGAGCTCGCCTTCGAGTCTTTTTGGTCCAACCAAGGTAACAGACGATCGCCTCCGTTGCTCACTGATGTACACTCGCTGGATTCAGGTCTCCGCCTTCTTCGCTTGGTGGTTTTGATAAGGTTAATGTCTTGCCTAGCTATGTTCAGGTTAAAGTTTGTTTCCAATTCCGTCCATGCTTGGACTCAGCAAGGTTCTACCTCTGTTTGTAATACTTTCTGGGTAGTTTTTGGTATAGATGGGATGAGTCAGCTACCAATATTCTGTCGGTCTGTTCCTGGTTATTTGTTGGTCAAGTCAGTTCAAAGGGAAGTTTTGCCCTCCATTGTAAGTGCACTGCTAAATCCATAGTCAATATGGAGAGATTTTTGAGGCCTACCTCACTGTAAACTTTTTGTATAATAATAGGAGTAGACAAATTTACAAAAAAAAAAAGAATATTATATCTAGATACTATTAGCTGTAAATGTTATAACATATAAAACATATACTCATACAAATGACAATGATCTCACATTACACATGATTGTCTTTTCCCTATCTAATGAATTGAGAATTCAACAATTTTTCATGTGTCATTCTCTTAGGTTTCTATAGAAAATTTGAGCTTTCCAACTCCCAAACAAATCCCACATTAGTTGTATAAACAACAATGATGGTTCATCCCATCCACAATCAAATTTGCATACAAGAAGCATCAAATAATCCACATACAATTTTTAGTGAAACTACTCAACAAAGCATAATGTTATATATATAACCCACTCTTACATCCCGCTTGATTTATGTATTCTCAATCCAAGTTTTCCCTTTTCATTCCATAAGACATCTCTGCAATCACAATCTTGAGTATCTACCTACAATTTTTACTAAATGTTTACTCTTTAGTAAAAATCACAATTTGAGGTTCAAGACACAATTGTTTTTTTAAACTAATATGCTAAGGTTCCATACAATCCTCATTGACCTTATTTTGTGTTATAGATTGTTCCTTGAATTCCCATAATCTTCACTTTTATTCACTTCTCTTACTTGAGAATCAATTGTGAATGACTCACCGTTAAAAGATCTTCATTCCAAAAACAAATTAGAAATGTCTTTTTTCAAGCTTGTAATCAATAAAAACTCTCATAATTATGAAACTACCATATCTATATTATTGAATCTATCTTGATAACTACACTTCAACTTGTTTTCCAACTATAAAATCACTCATGATTTCTATTCAGAAATTAATCAATTCATTTGATTTCATCTATTATTTCTTAACATAACCACATATACAAAAACCTTAAACCAACCTATGAAAATATACCTTCACAATATTATGAATCATCTTCTTAATTCACACAAGATTTAGTTTAAGCATTTACATGTGGAGGCCAAGCTTCGTTTCTGCCCAAATATAAAGGAAAATTACTGCCAACTCAAAATATTACAACTCAAAATATTACAACAATTTGTAGGTCTATTGACTAATCATGCAATTATATATCCATTCACAACCACCCAAATTCAACAATCTCTTTCATTCTACATACTATACAACTATTTTAGGTTTCTAATTCATTCAAATTTTCCAATTCAAAAAAATGAGAGACGACTCTTCAATTTTGTTTTTAATAGAAATTACAAGCTAACTAAATTTCAATCAATTCAGTGATCAAATTCATACACAACATGAATTGTTAACTCTATCACCTACCCAATACTAGTTTAAATCAATTCATGGATTCAATCCTCATAATTTCTCTAAATAATTTTGTTAAATGTAATTCAAGCAACAATTAATGGTTTTCTAAGAAACCAATGCAATGACCGGTGAGACTACCCGGGCTTTCCTTGGCACAACAATATGTAGTCTTCTTCAAATGATATACTTAATTCTTCATAAGCCAAAGAGAAGATATACTATCAAATTACAAAAATAATTGTTTTCATAAGTTTAAACATTTCAAAACCAAATTAAATCTAGATCAATCAATAAAATAAAAATAAATAAAATGAAATAAAATACTCGAGTATAATTACCCAATTCACACTTGGCTATCTTACATCAATGATCAAACTATTCCAAACATTCCAAATGACTCAATGGTATTAACTATACCTTCATATTTTTATTCATCTATAATTAAATAATGCATTTAGATCTCAAAAAATTCATGCTATAAATCTTTAATCCATTTAACTTCAATTACACATAATCAATCCTCCTTAACTATGTCCATGAGATTCCATCAAAATAATTTGTTCATTCTAACCAGAAGAATTACTTAGCTCATAGATATATGTAAGTATAGATTCCACACCCATATCTTAGCTCATAGATATATGTTAGTATGGATTCCACACCCATACATAACTTGAGGAAAAGATAACCTTCAAGGTTTCAATAAAATGGACTCCACAACCATTCACTCACAAGTCATTTAAGCCTCTTGTTTATTAGGGAGGTCATATCACAACCTAGTATTTGAGTAATTTCATGTTATTTGATGCAAAATCTCAACCCAAAAATACAAAAATTATCAAATACACAAAATCTTATCAGAGAAATGATAGGAATTCCATTCTTGCTAGTTAAGAATGTATTCCAACTTAAATTTTAACACATCAATTTAATGCATATGCATTATTCGTGAATCTACGTTTGCAGTTAAAAGTGACATCCTTCAAGGCAACTTTTGTTAATTTTCCATTAGTGTAGATAATAAAAGAATCAAAATTAACATTATGAATGCAATCATCACTTTAAGTGAATCTCATTACACTTGTTACACATTCCCAAAGCATACACACCAAATTCATCATACTATAGTCCATATCAAGCCAATATTTTTCTTGGTAGGTACAATTTCAGCTAGTAAAGATGGCTACTAAGCCCATATCACATAGATAATGATGCATTAAGCATATATGCAACCATGAAAGCAATATGCATATCTCACTCATCCATTGACAATCAAACCATTCACATGCTTGGGTTTAAACCCAATTTCTCTAGCACATCATTTCATAGCATGTCTTTAAGTTATTTAAGATATTTCTAATAATTTGTCTTAATGAAACTATAAAGGAATATAAGAAAAAAATTCTTTCTCCTTCTTTTTCATGAGTTTCTAAATGAATTAATATAATAATAATAAAAAATATCCCCCATGCAACCAATATGCTTCCAAGTTAACATACACAACAATTCAACATGCATGAAAAATCAACATTCATACATCAACATACAAGAAAACATGTTAGCCCATTAGGCCCTAGTGTTGTAACTAGCTCTGATACCATATGTAATATCTCACCTTACCATCCATCAATAAAATAGAGATGTAAATAACATATTGAACAAAGACTCTAAATACCATCCATCTCTCTCTCTCTCTCTCTCTCTCTCTCTCTCTCTCTCTCTATATATATATATAATATATATATATATATATTTATTTATTTATTTATTTATTTGTTTTAAATTAATCGATTATAAAAAGTGAAAACTGGAAGTCAACGATAGAGATAACACTTGGAAGACTACCACTTCAATAATAAATGGTGAAAATAAACGTAAACTGTAGAGTTTTGGGACTGCAGATGTACATAGGAATTGAATTAAAATACATATTTTTCTATTACACCATCTACCACTTCAAGAATAGACATATGAGTATTTCTTGCACTAAGACCAATGGTTACCATAACCAAAAATAATAATAAAAAAACTATATGAAAGAATCATATGACTAACCTTCATCAACTAGAACAAATCAAGGAGTGATATGATTCAATAGTTGCTATTAATTATAAATAAAGCTATGTTTTCTTTATTATTAGAAGGATGAAAGTCAACCTAGTGAAATAAGTCTTCATTTTTTATTGAACCATTAAAATTATTCATTTTTACTTAATTTGATTCATTTCCTTTAAAATGAATATATTTTTTATTGTTTAAATAAAAAAATTCGTTCAATGTTTTATAAGTTACAACCCACTACAAACACCTCTTCCAAAAGACAGACAGAGACCCATTTATTTAATTTTGTACTACCAATAAAGAAACACATTTATTGCCCATTCTCACCTAAGCTTTACCAAATACCCATCTCTCATATTTGATATAACTCATCTATGTGGTACATCTATGTGGTATATTTAAGCAATTCGACAACCACATGTCAATAGCCCAGGGAAGAAAGAGGTAACACGCCTCCCATTGATAGACCTACATTAAATTTTTATTGTCTATTGTTTTCTCAATGGAATTGAATTCTCTTGACAATAAATGGAAAACAACATTATATTTTTTCTTACAACTCTAATATATGGATTGGGAGCGTATGTGGTTTTCTTTCTTTGAAACAACTTTTGTTTCCAATTTGTGTGCTGAGCATATATAATTTCATACTTATAATCATAATTAAAAGCATACATATAATCTAATATAAACTCATGATGAACATATATAGTCCAATATATACATTAATAAATAATGAACATATATAGTCCAATATATACATTAATAAATAAATATTCTAATTTTAGAGACAAACATGTAACTATTCCCATTGGGTATTTATTTATAATTATATATGAATCTCTATCATAAGCATACCTACATTGCATTATATATATATATATATAATATAATATATATATATATATATAAAAGAGTAAACATACATCTCATATGAACGAACATATTTATAATAAGTAAATGTTGTGTGAATGAATATATATATACACAATGGTAAACCAACACATATAAATATATAAGTTAAGAATATAGATATATTGATTTAGATATAGCGATTATATATAGACATATATAATCAACCAAGATGAAAAATAAATAATAGAACAAGACTAGGTCATTGGGTAGATTTACAGAGATGTGTATGTTCTGACTTATATAGAATTTGGTGTATGTGAATCTAAATTTCCATAAATGAAAAAACTTTAGTGGTTCATAAAGATTCACAAAGGTTTAACATTAAAAATAAATATTATTCGGTGTCAAAATTATAGTTATAATTAAAAATATAAATGGATATTATGTATCAATCATTTTTGTTAAGAAGTAAAAAAGTGTTGCCACAAAAAGTGTTTTGAATAATTTGTCACGAAATCCAATCTTTTGACCTTGGTAGTAATTTATATGCTTGTAAAATTTCTATTATAAAATAAAATTGGAAAGCAAGAAAGTTTCAAAATACTCTAAGTCTTCACAATTGGGACATAGTCTTAGGAAGGATAGAATTAAATTAACTAGAAATTGAATGATTTGTGTTTCAAATAAAAGATAGCGCTTGTCATGGGTTAGTTGCCACAAAGAATAAACCTTTTTTTTAAAGAATGATCTCTAAGGGAAATCATAAATTGCTTTGTGAAAAAGAATATTGTACGCACATGATCCGAACTTAAACAGGAACGAAAAAATTACATATATAACCATAAATATAGAGATGCAATAGAAATAACACTTCGTTTCATTAATAATAGAATACTTACAAACAAAATGGAAATAAACTAGCTTGGGTGATGGTAGCTTATCTATGAGACGAGGTGGGGGCTACAGGCTTTTTAACTGTGTTATAATGAGGCTCAAGGGCCTATTTATTATTGAACAACAAGAGAAAACCCTAAAAAACCAAAACCCTAACCCTAGGAGATGTAACGCCAAGAGTTTGTGGGCCTTGTTGGGGATAGTTGGGTAGCCAAATTCCCGGGGACATAACTAAGTCATATTCTCTCTGTTTGGCATGTATGATACCTTGTTGGAAAGGTTTCCCCGAGTACTACAGGATTTGTAATAGGACTCTAGCTATGGCCATGGGCCTACAACGAACCTCAAAAACACGTCGTCTATGAGGTCATAACTGCTCCGGAAGTTTAGGACCTGAAAAAATGCTAAAAATAGTAAATGCTAAAATAAACAAGGAAACAGATGAAACTAACTAGAGGTCTAGGTGGAATATGTTAGTGTCAGTATATGCATACTTCCATCATGGATCAAATATGCTAGTGTCAGTATATGCATACTTCCATCATGGATCAAATCTGCTCTTTGCATTTTCATTTTATGTGTCTCATACTGAATTTTGGGTCAGTCCACTAGTTCATGCCAAAATGGTCCACTGATGGTTTTCTTCTTCTCACAAAGTCAAATTTTCCCTCATGAGGTACATTTGTTGACCCATCTCCATGTTGCATTCAGTTATGGTTTCAGTTATGTAATTTTTACAGTTAAGACAATTATGTTTCCATTAGGTCTTAGGGTTCATTTCCAAGGTCAAAAGAATAATTTCAAGTGTAAATAAAGGGCAACAAAGATATGAGGAAGACCAATAAACAAAGATTGAAGTCATGGTTATTGTATAAAGATCTTTTTTCACTAATGTAATTTTCATTTCAAAAACATGTTTTTGAGATGAAAACATAGTATTTTAGTTGATTCATATTTTTTTTGATGTAATTCAAATCATTTCATGTAATAAGTGTTCCCATAAGCTACCCAAGCATTTCTCCTTGCTGCAAGAAAATGAAGCCATTGAAGAAATCAGTTCAATCATAGCATCATTCACCTGAAAAGAGACAAAGAAAGAAAAGCATTAAATAAAGATTTAAAGACAAAGTAAAAGTTCCAAAAAACATTATAAAGTGGGTTTTTTCCAAAGAAAAATCAAAATCACCCTCTATATAAGATTTCAAAATCCTTTTTCAAATTCATCGTATTCATTTGATAAAGAGAAAGAAGAGAGTTGAAGGAGAGAAGGGAGTTGAAGGAGAGGAGGGGAGAATTTGTTGCTGAGGAAAGAGGAGGCACTGCGCATAGAGCTAGAGGCGCTACGCATAGAGCAGATTGTGGAGGCATTGCACATAGAAGAGGGAGTGTTGCACATATAGATAGAGCGTTGCGCATAGGGCTTGTTTTCCAATGCATGTTTTGCACGACACTGTGCATACAACCGGAGCACACACACCTGTACAAGGCGTTGCACATAGGGCCGACAAACACCAATACCACCCTATCAACCATTTAAATCTCTCTTTTGCTATCTAGGGCCTCTAAAAAAGTAAGTACACTTCTTGAATCATCCTCCCGACACTCATTTCATGATTTTGAAGTTTGTTTGCTATTTAAATTTTCAAACCCTAGGTTGCCTAAAAAACCCTCCATGCTTACCATATCCCTTATTCCTACATTTTGTTGTCAAATCCCTCCACCTATCCCCCAAACAAAATGCCTACACCTATCCCCTATCCCCTAATCCCTAAGACAAAATCCTTAAACCCTTATCTAAATAGTCCCTACCAAAAAATATCCTCCTTATCAGTCTCACATCATACATATCTCATCCTACATCGCACAAACTCCTCTCCCCTTCCCCCATCCCTACTCACCATAACTCACTTCTTGATTACCTTCTCTATGGTTTCAAAGTTTCAGATTCAAAAGAAATGGACAAAGAGGATAGAGATTATGAGGAGGAGGAAAATAGTGGTAGTGAAAGCATGGGAGATGAACCTCAACATCAGAGAAAACCACATAAGGGAGGCATAATTATCAGAGAGGAACCATTAAACATTAGAGAGTTACAGGCTTCTCATATAACTGTCTCTTGTTTCATGCATCTAGGGTGTTATGAGTTTTGTGAGTAGGTACAAAGAGTTCAACATCATCATGAGCTGACCAGGTTTTTTGTAGCCAATCTCCGTGATAACAAGGTAACTCTTGCCAGGGTGACATTTACAATTTCATCTTCCATCATTGCTGATGCTACAAGGATTCCAAATGTGGGGGAAAAATGGTATAAAGCATAAGATTTGGATGAGCACTATTATGAGCCATACATTAAACCCAGGTATAGGAATGAAAAGAAGAAGACCTTTCCTTTTAGGTTCCTTGACGACAAGTATGCCCCTATGATGAGGATCATTATGAAGTATTTTACATGTGAGGGAAAATTTTCCAGATTGTACACCTATCATATTAGGCTTCTTATGCACTTCACAAGAGTGAAAATGATGAACATCCTGTATTTCTTATTCAGGAGCATTGAGAAGATGGCCTACATTGTACAGAAAAATCCATACCCCCAACAGATGAGTATTATATATCATTATTCCTTAATTAAGATGATTGTGCTACATCATCTCAACCTCCTCAACATCTCCTGGGATACACTTATTGCCAATGACATCTTCAATGGTCCTTAGATTCCTCCATCGGTGCCCCAAGAAGCAGAAAGGCCTTCCAGCAGTGCCAAAGTAAAGAAAAGTGAAAAGACTAAAGAGACTAAAGTTGTTGAGAATCCAGAAACCTACAAAACATATTAGAGAGGGGCTAGAAAGTTGTTTGCAGCAGATAGGAAAATGCTTTCTCCACAAATTGTGGAAGGGGCTTTGCCTTCTTCATCAACACGACAAGTACAATAGGTGCAATAGGTGCATAAAGGGAAAGAAAAGATGCTAGAGGAAAGACTCAATGATGAAGAGGAAAGGGAATTTGATTTCATGGAACATGATGGACTAGAACAGCCACACATTCATCATGGCATTGAGATAGTCGACTTGGAGGCTCAAGATGAGGCAATAAATGAAAATATAACCATAAGGGAAAAAGATGCACAGATCCAAGCACTAATGAACAACTTGGTCAGAGAAAAGTATGTCATTACATACCTTGAGCAAGAGAACAAGCAGCTAAGTGAAAAACAAGTCCTTATGGAGCTAGAACTTCTCAAAGAAAAGAGGCAAGGTGACAAAGGCAAATCAATGATGCAAGAGGAAGAAACCTCAGCCACTTTGACTACAAAACAAAGGCTTGAAAAGGAGATTGAGGAGGATAGAGACACTTGGCTTAACAGGGTCAATTTTCATTTGGAGAAGATGCTACAAAAGTCCAACAGGGACAATCAAATCATTAGGCACATGGCTCACCATTATAGGACCTGGAACAAGATTTGCAACATAAGAGTCAAGCAAATGAAGACAAGGCTAAAACAAGTAGTCAAAGGAAAAAAGGAGGGTGATAGGCTTAGGTTACTTGCTCAAGCTTCCTTGGATAACCTATACACTTGATGGTGGTGTTCTCCATAAATTTTGAGTAAGTTTTGAGAATTTTTTCCTTTTGAAGAATTTTGCAATTTTTGACTCAAGAAAATTGGCTCTATGCACAGCACCACTGGTTCTATGCGCAACGCCACTGCCGCTGTGCTTTTCCTAGGGGCATCCAAACAGTAAATGGTCGAAATTTTTGGATTCACAATGATGGTTACATGAACCCTATGCATTTTCTAAGATTTTGGAGCAAAACTGGTCAACCAGAAGGTCAAAAAACACCAAAAAAATGACCTTTCTGCCCTCTTTTTGAGCCACAGAAGCAGTCTTGAGAGAATCCGTTTTTTAGGGGTCAAATCACCTCCAAATGGGAGACTAAAGGCAGATTTGGAAAGTATACAGGAAATTATTTCAAATGAGCTATCATGAGCTCAATTTGGACACCAAGAAGACCTCGAAAATGGTCCTGCAAAAAGTGTTGCGCATAGGGCAATTTTATGTTGAATTAAAACTTCACTATGCCAACGACTGTAATTTTGCATTCTCTCTCATGGATGATGTTTTTACTGATGTAAATGGTGACTATGCATGTAAATAGGATGGATAATAGTTACTAGAAGGTAGATTCATTAGAGCAAAAGCTATCTTGAGGACAAATGAATCAGTTTCCTCCCTTTTAGAGGCAAGTTGTTAGGTTGCCTAGATTCCAGTTTCTTGTTCAGTTTTTGATGGATTAGTTCTTCATCTTAGGGATTCGACCCCTGAGGATGGGAGGAGGTTGAATCAATTTCTATATCTTCTTCTTCTTTCTCATTGTAAAGGGTTGGACTCAGTTGGATGCTTATGCTTTGAGTAGACACCATTTTGTATCAGTTTTCAGCAAGAGATTAATGGAAAGTTACAACTATTTTTTTGGGATCCATGTGGTATGATGTTCAGTTTATTTTTCCCTATTGTGATTACATGTTAAAATGTTTTTTGTTATTCATCAATCATTTCATTTCTTTTAAGTGAATTCTTTCAAGTTGATAGGCATAACCCATAATATTTATGCTCTTTTCCTCAGTTTAGGAACAATCCATGGTGCTTACATGCTCTTTCTAGCTCCTCACCTATCTTGAATCACCTCACCCATAAAACCCTAGAGTGCTGAGCCTTGTGCCTACCTTGCCCCATCGAACACCCTACAATTTTGACCTAATTTCCTTGCCCTAACTATTTGGCTCCTCCTGATCCAGCAAAATCCTTCAAAATCAAATCAAACCTTGTGCTACTATACCTAGACTAATATCATTTTATTGATCCAATCATCTTGGCTAAGATCCTTATGGAGAGAGCCCTCTCCTAGCCTATTAGGGCTAGCTACTTGGCTAAGCGTGGTTTGTGGTTATCCTGGCATTGCCTTCTTTTAGCCTGAGGTTCAATCCAGATGATGACAGAATAGGCAGGTGGCCAACAATATCTACATGGATTATTCCTCCCCCGTTAGGAAGCAATGGTCCCCATTGCATGTAGAACCTCCATGAGGTGGGGACATTTCTGTTGAACCTGGTCCCTGCTGAACCACTTTCCCTTGTGAAGGATTTGGTCTTCTTTGACAACTCGATATAGCTAAATCCTCTGTTGGTGAGTATTCTTGATATACGTGTCCATGATATGATCAAATTTTGCCTATTATTTGTAGTCTGGGTCAAGCTTTGTTGGTGTGAGTTGTTTTGCAATGTCAGATGTGTCCAGCAATGGTGGAAAGTATGGCTGAAGGCAATCTACATTGAACACTAGGTGCAGAGCAAGGAACTATGTGATGCTGAGTTGGAAGGAATTTTCACCAACAACCTTGGTGATGGTATGTGGCCCATATCAGATAAGGCGAAGCTTGCGGTGGGGTCTAGCGAGGTGCTCCTTCTGCAAATGTAGCCAAACTTTGTCGCCCACCTAGAACTTATGCGACACTCGATGTTGATCATAGTGTTTCTTGTACTTAGCACTGGATCTATCCAATATATCATGGACCTACTTGCAAATGTGTTGAAAGTGTTCAATGAAGTTATTATCTTAGTCAACTTTGGACTAGACATGAGTCGAATCTACCTGAGTGGCTGCAAATGGTATGGCCAAATCAATGGGACATAATGGATGAAATCCTAGCCCTACCTAAAAGGGGCTGTGGCCCATTGAGATGTGGAGAGCTTCATTGTAGCTGTGTTGGACATAGGGGAGACTTTCATCCCATGTACATAGATGCTTTGAGTTGTACATGCACATAATGTGTATGATCACCCTATTGACAACCTCAGTTTGGCCATCAGTTTGGGAATGGAAATTTGTGAACTTAGTAAGTTTTGTATCTAGCATAAACCAAAGACTTGACCAAAATGCACTCAAGAATCTCTTATCCCGATATGAGACAATGGACTGTGGGATCCAAAAGTGTACCCAAAATCACTCAAAGAAGATCTTAACAGTGGCCTTTTCTATGATACTCTTCTTGTAGTATGCCATGATGGCCATATTAGAGAATCTGTTGATGACCATGAAAATGCAGCATTGTCATGCTTAGTAGAAGGAAGGCCTGACGTGTAATCCATGGAGATAGATTCCCAAGGTCAATTGGGAGTAGGTAGAGGAGTATATAGGCCTTGCTTCTTGATGGTTGGTTTGGAAATTTCTTAGGCAATGCATGATCTAATGTACTTCCCAACATCTTGACGAAGTTTCGGCCAATAAAAATACTTCTACAATACTACCACTTTTTTTTCTACTCCGAAATGTCCAGTGACCCGACTATAGTGTGCCTCCCAAATCATATTGGCACACTCACTTGAAGGAACACAAATGTTTCCTAGGTGGCATAATAGTGCATCCCAAAGGTGAGCTTTTGGAACTTGCTTCCCTTCCAGGAGTGTCTGGTATGTGCTGCCAAATTCTAGATCACTTTGGTAAATATGCGGCCACCTTGAAGTCTTGTTCCCACAAGAGTCGAGCACAATGATCAGCGTCATGATTGGTGGTCGGATGAGGCAGTCTACAACATTATTGGTACTTCCATTCTTGTACTTAATGTTCAAATGGAATTGTTGCAAGTAGGTGGACCATTTATGAGGGCAATCGTTCTGCAACTTCCCTTATTTCTGTATGAACTACAGGGGTCAGTGATTGGTGTGGATGACTGTTTCCTTCCCCAGAAAGTATGCTTCCATTGATGGTAGGCTTGCACAATGAAATTCATTTCTTTGTGGTAAGTGGGATATTTTCGGACTATGTTCAAAACTGTCTCACTGTGGTAAGCCACTAGATGCCCCTGTTGAGTAAGAATTGCACCAATAGCATAGTCAGAGGCATCTGTCTCAATCTCAAATGGTTGCTGCAGGTTTGGTAATGTGAATATTGGTGCAGAGAAGAGTTGATGCTTCAACTTAGAAAACACCTTCTATTGGTTTTTGGACCAAAAAAAATTGTTTTTCGCTCTGCCCTTTGTGACTTGAATTAAAGGCCAAGTGATATGAGAGAACCCCAACACAAACCTGTGGTAGAAATTGACAAGACCCATAAAGTTGCGGAGCTATGGTAGGGTGGTTGGGGCTAGAAAATCCCGAATGACTTGTATCTTGTCTAGGTCCACATGCACACCCTGCTCATCAATGATGCACCCTAGATATTGAACATGGGTCATGCCAAAAGTGGATTTCTCCACATTGGCACACAACTTGTGTTGTCGCAAGGTTTGAAGGACCTGTCGAATATGATGGAGGTGTTATTCCCAACTCTAACTAAAGATCAAGATGTCGTCTAAATAAAACACCATGAATGTATTGGTGAAGGGTCGCAAGATGTCATCCATCAATCTCATGAAGGTTGCGGGGGCATTTGTCAACCCAGAAGGCATTACTAGCCATTTGAAAAGGACCTCCTTGGATCTGAAGGCAGTCTTCCACACATCGGAGGGTTTGATAGGAACTTGATGATAGCCAGAATTCAAGTCAATCTTGCTAAAATACTTGGCCCCCTTCAATTGGTCCAGAAGGTCATCAATCCATGGGATTGGGTACCTATTCCAGACAGTGATCTTATTCAGTACTCAATAGTTAATACAAAGTCTCCAAGTCATGTCCTTCTTCTATAGCAATACAATCAGGCTCCTACAAGGTGATGAACTTGGCTTGATGTGCCCTTTCTGCAACAGCTCTTGAATCTACCTCTTGATCTCATTGTTCTCCAGAATAGAGTGTTGATAAATTGGTCCATTGGGTAGTGGCACGCCCAGGGTCGGATCGAGGGAGTGCTTGACCTGACAGTGAAGAGGCACCCTATAGGTGAGGCGAAAAATTCCCTATACTCCTCCCTGACATTGTCCATCTACTGTTGTTGTGTGGTGGAGACTTGTCTGGAAGCCATGGCCACAACCTTTTTCTTGCCCTCATGGCGTATCATTAGGAAAAACAATTCCTAGTCTCGGAAATAATCTTACTGAATTTCTTTGTAGTGATCAAAGAGATGGCAATAGGCAGGGCTACCTAATGTATCCTTACAACTTATTGCCCAAAGTAATAATCACATAGCAAGGTATAGACTCATATACAACATGACACTTCCACAAGTATGGTTTTGCTAATAATACTTCACAAACTTCAAGAGGAGAAACATCACACAATACCTCATTCGTGAAGGGCTTGATGTTATAGGGAAGGCGACAATGTTGGCTGACATGGAGATCTTGTCCTCGGTGAAGCCACCTAATGGTGTATGACTACAAATGTTTTGTCATCGATAGGCCCAACCGCTTCATGACCTCTACTGAAATGGGGTTCTTTTGAATTTTGTTGTCGACAATGAAGTACAATGGAGAACCCTTCACCCACATCTATGAATGGAAGAGGCGTTCCCCCTCCTCTAGATCTTTAGGCTCATTCTTCTGGATCTTGTTAGTGGCCATGGTGGCACTAGGCTCTGTGTTAATTATCCGATTCCCTTTTTCATTCTCCTTGTTGGGTTTTGACTCAGAATCATAACCTGCATCTCATTCAAAATCCTTCAACTCCACCACTAGTGACTGCTTGGCCCGACACTGAGTGGAGTTCTTATGGAAATCACACCATTTTCTTGTGTCCTTCTTTGGTTTTGTGGTATTTTTCTTTGCTTACAACTTCAATGGGTTGTCCTAGGTCACCCCACCTTGGTTTTGGCCTTTTCTCTATGGTTTGGAAATGCCTTTTCCTTGCTTCAGATTCACAGATCCAAAGTCTCGCTTCTTCTGTTTAAACTTTTGCTCGATCTTGATTGCATATTAGTATGTTGTGCTAAGAGAGGAGATGTCCAGGAACTCCACCTCGTCTTGAATGTACTTGTGTAGACAGCCATGATACTTGAGTAATAAATGCCACTCAAAATCCTTAATACCCAACTTCATGCAGAGGGTATGGAAAACATTTGTGAACTACGAAAAATCTTGGTCCCTTCCCTTTCGTAGTGTGGTCCACTTTATGTATTTATCTTCATAGCTCCCAACAAGGTAGTATTATTCCTAGATGGAATCTCAAAAAGAATCCCAGGTGGGTGTGGCTGAAATAGTGAGGATTCACTCTCCTCCTTTTGTTCACAGTAGGTTTCCCACCAGTCCTTGATGTGTGGGGTGGCTTTGAGAAGTGCAAAAGTAACCTTTTCCCGATTGGAAAACTCATGAACTGAAAAATATCCTTGCAACAGATTCAGGTATTTATCTATGGTGTCTACATCTATCTGGCCCTCAAATATGGGAATATCAAAGTTAACTTGTACCTTAAAAGGAGTGGTGCCTCCAGAGTGGCTTATGAATGAAGAAGTGTCGCCTGTGGGTGGCCATCGAAGGATTTGGGAAAATTTATCCATCATCATGTTCCTATGTCGCTCGAGTGATTCCTCAAGCAATATTTTGAAAGGATCTCCTAGCCCCTCATCTTTATTTTCTTCTGCCATGGGAGGCCATATGGGTTTGTGAGGCTGATCTTGCAAAGGTTCAACTAGATCGAGTCGTAACTCCTTATACCCTAACCTCGTTGGGGACATGTAAAGAAAAATAGAGAACGAGAAGACTGCTCTAATACCATTGATCCAAACTTAAAAAAGAATGAAAAAAATTATAGATATAACCATAAATACAGAGATGCAACATAAATAACACTTCGTTTCATTAATATTATAATACTAAAAGATGCTTACAAACAAAATGGAAATAAACAAGCTTGGGTGATGGTAGCTTATCTTTGAGAAGGTATGTGGCAGATACATGCCTCTAAATCATGTTAAAATGAGGCTCAAGGGCCTATTTATTATTGAACAACAAGAGAAAACCCTAAACAACAGAAAACTTAACCCCAGGAGATGTAATGCCAAGAGTTTGTGGGCCCCATTGGGGTTAGTTGGGAAGCCAACTTCCCGGGGTCGTAACTTGGTCATATTATCTCCATTTGGTGTGTACAATACCTTGTTGGAAAATTCTCCCTGAGTACCATAAGATTTGTGCCAATCCCATGTCCGCAGAACACCTAAAAACAAAATGTCATTTAGGGGATCAAAACTGCTACAGAAGTTCAAGACTCGAAAAACTCCTAAAAATAGTAAATGCTGAAATAAACAAGGAGAAAATGAAACCGACTGGAGGTCTAGGTGGAATAAGCGGGTGGCCATGAGTATCCACTTAGATCAGCACATGTGTTTTATAATTTGTAGCTAAATTACATAATTTTTTTTTTAACCATAGTAAATAGAACATGTTGAGATTGCACCAATTAAATAATTAAATACATTATTAACCATTTCCTTTAAAATGATATGACTATGTAATATAATCAATACAACTTCTCCATGCAACCTAGCACTGCTAACTCTAGGTTAAATATATACTCTTACTTCTGATGGATTAAACAATTAAAAGAATTCATAATTCTTTTATAAACGAAGATGTACTAGTGAGATAAGCTTAAATTTATTTACAATTGAAACATGGAACTTCAAATTGAAAATAAGAAAAGAACACTTAGAAGGGTGAAGGGAATAATAATTACAATTCACCCTACCATATAGTAGACAAAACCTCGCCATTGAACGTAATAATTTTTTTTAGAAATACCAAAGCTATTTGCATAAGTAAGTTGGCTACAACCTCATAAAAAAAATATTAATTAATAGCACATGTAACACAAGTAGAAAATTTACCTGAGAAATCAACCAATCTGTTCCACAACTTCCTTGCCAACTCCCAAAAGATGAGAGTATGCTCCTGCTCCAATTCCCTTACAAACTCATTGTGAACCATTCTGTTTTCCACCCGACCATATCTAGGGAGAATCCCATGAGCTATAAGAGCTCACAAGTAGTACCAAAATACAACATAGAGAGACATATAAGGCAAGCTATGGAAGATACTTTTCACTTCCTCTACTACCACACATGTTCAACTCAACTAGGTAGAATAACTAAGTAATTTAGTTTAGGAAATCTGATTCATTTTGATAGCATTTAGCTACTCTCCAGGCCCCCCCTCAAACCATGGGGATGCTTCTCTATTTACATCCTTTGGGTGGGGTCAGACATCACTGCTTTCATGCAAAAAAATATTTTTAAATTCAATTACTTCATATTATTCATCACCCTCTTGTGCGATGACAATCCCTCATTTTTTCTTAAATATATAATGACAAAAATTATTTAATATTCATAATGACCCCATGTGTGCTTTTAAATAATTTGTTATTATTTTATTTTCATAAATAAATAATCTACCTTTTTATTAAAATAATATTAAAGTTAAGAGCACTTCCAAAGTGGATAATTTTGGAATTTAATTAATTTAGAGTTTAAATGAGGTTGGCTTACTCAGTTCATTGATGCCCACGAGTGGTATTTTTATTCTAGAGAATAGGGATTTTTCACCCCTATTTCATGTCTCTCCATGCCTTATTAGAGTTAGGACTACACACCCTAATCTACTCCAAAGATCCAAGATTACAGTCCTTGATTTTTCAAAGATTTAGGACTCCACGCCCTAATATTTATTATATATCCAAGACTCCACGTCTTGATATTTTATGGATTTAGGACTCCATGCCCTAAATTCCATGGCTTCTCATCTCTATGCTTTAAAAATTCACATTACACCTTAAGATATTGGTTGTGAGCTCATACCCAATTGATGGTTCATTGGTAAGATATTATTCCAAGACCTACACACATCACAATCTCATAGATCAAAGGAATCAAATGAATTTCATAATGAAATTAAATTAAACACATTTCGTAGAAATTAATGTGTAGACTCGGTACTACTCATGAAATTTGCTAAATCACAAGACATGAAGCTACTCTACTGATCGATAGAAGTTAATTCACCATCTAGAATAACAATCAAAGACATGTAAAAGGAAACATCAGACATGCACAAAGATTTATCTAGGGGAAATTAACTACTCAAAACCCCTTCCTATTTGTATTGCATTAATCAAAGAATAGAGATGAAATACATATGCTTCCTCAAGCTTGATCACACCCTACAAGTGTATAGTCTATCCCCTTACCTGACTAACTAACTCTAGCCAACACTTAGCCAATAGCCCTCCAAGCTCCTATTTCCTTATGGTGTTCCTTGAGGAATTAGGCCCCTATTAATTAGGAAATTCCCTTATCTAGATTGCACAATTCCTTTTGGTCCTTCCTATGTCTGCATGCACCACCTATACACATTCAAATAGTCTACAAATGATAGTAAACTACCTTGAAATATCCACCTAAACTAGATAACTCGAATTTTTTGCATGCATGAACTAATTTAGGATTATTGACTAGTTATCTAGATGATCATTGAGTGTGGTTGAAGCTCCACTTCCACAACTTGACCTTCCACTAGTTCCTCCAATAGTTACAACTAGTTTAACTAGCCATAACTTGATTTAACTGAGTTAATTTACTATAACTGAAATTAACTCAACCTAGTCTCCTAATATTTAGGAACCCGCTACACACTACTGAACTTCATGTCCATAACTCAAATTAACTGAGCTAGACTCCTATTTTATAGGAATCAACTCAAGTAAACTGAAATTCAACACATTAACTCGAATTGAGTGTTCTTAACTGACTAAAAAGAGCCATGTCACCTCAGTTAACTCCTCTAAGTTGTCAGTTGATGTGGAATTTTGAATCTCCTCAATTTAATTAAGGAAAAAATCAAAATTGAGACTTTCTTGCTGCATTTTTAACACTCCCCCTCAGTAAGAAAGTCATTATCAACCATCCCTATCCTGCACCTATGGAATGTATTGCATGCAACACCTCTCTCTATTGTTGTTGCTACTGCAACATCTGCAACTGAGAAGCATAAAAAGAAAAACAAATTGAATCAATTGTGTTTGCAACTGTCTACTGGGAAAAGCGTGTTGATGTTGACTCTGCTACTAAGCCTCATTCTCTGTTTTCCAAAATCATTTGCACTCCTCATTATCTAACTAGCATTGATCCTCCTTCTACTAAATATTGTGGGCCCTCGTAGCAAGGTAATGATCCATAAGGAGAACACCTCAATGGACCTGCCAAAATTTTTGCTACTCTTCGACTAGGGCTTCACATTTCCCCACCTCGCACCTGAAGGTATTGCTACATGTGATCCCTCTATCCCCTTGGCTTGAACTCTCCTCCTATTGGAGGTCTCTACTTGAGCTGATGTCTCCAATCTTCCTCCTCTCTGGTTCTTCATTTGTGGTTGCTCCACAACTTCTTGAGGCTACTTCTTAGGCTCCATTTTTAGAGGTAAATCATGCTCCCTCTCAACCACCATGTCTCTAACCCTTGCATTTATCCTCAAGGATTTTCATTCATATTCTACCTCAAGTGCATATAGGTTCTTGACTCGAGCACTGATCTGTTTCACTTGCCTCGTGGCTATGTGTCTCAGGAATGCTTTCCCTTTGCTGAAGATCACATCATAACCACATTCTTCCAACACTGTTACAAAGATGATATTTTTCTTTAGTCCTGGAATGAACATGACATTCTTGATCCTGAGGGGAGATACCGACTCCCTTTGAAAGGTTACTATACCAATCCCAGTAGCAATATACCTTTCGTCATCTCCAAACTCAATTTTCATTTTGAGATCTTTCTCCTCCAAGTCACTGAAAAATTCTCTATTCCCCGTCATGTGGAACAAGGCACCACTGTCCAAGTACCACACAATCCCCATCATGGTGCTCGCGATTCATGTGATGAGAGTGAAGTCAAGCTCAAATTGTGAAGCCAAAGCTTCACTTTCTAATGCTACTGTAGGCTTGTTTTTGCTTGTCTTCTTGTGTGGACACTTCGTGGCATAGTGCATAAACTCATGATAATTGAAACACTTGATTTTGGACAAGTCTTTCTTCTTTCACCCTTAACTGGATTCAGCCTCACCTTGGGACTTCTTTCCCTTGGCCTTCATTCCTTTGCTGATTAATGCAAATTCCCCTCCCTCTTCTTTGGATGAGGTCCCATCTATAGTATTCTTCCTTATTTCCTCCTGTACTAGGTTGAACCATAAGCTCTCCCAGATTAGTAGTTTCTCCTTATCATTTAACAAATATTGATAGCTATGCCAACTCTTGGGAAGGCCTGGAAGGAATAGAGCTACCAAATATTCTTCAGGGACATTAGAATTGACCACTTCAAGTCCATCATGACAATGTGTAAACTTTCTCAGATATTGCAAAATTATGTCATTCTTTGGCATCTTGATACTTCAAAGCTTGTCCTTGAGTGCTAGTTTCCTATGGTCACTACTATTCTCAAAAAATTATGTTAGTGCTTTCCAGATCATGAAAAAAGTCTCTTTTCCATGGAGATTCGAGATTATGATCTTGTACTCCCTCCACTATGATTCCTTGGCCACATATTTCTTCCACTGAGCAAGATTTTGGGCATTAGATGCTTGAGGTTTTACTTTATCTGTCTTGATGTATTCTAGCATCCCATTGTCATCCAATACTTCCTCCATGTGGTCCTTCTATGCAACAAAGTTTGAGGTTCTTTCCAAGGCATAATTAAGCCCGAGTCCATTGAAATCCATCTTCTCAGTCCTGAAGAAAACCTACAACATTGATCCTCAAATTTGAACCTCCTACAATGACAACTTTGAAATATCTGCTCTACAGTGCTTCCAACTTTGATACCATGTTGAAATTAACGTGTAGATTCATTCACCATCTAGAATAGGAATCATAGACATGAAAAATGAAACATCAGACATGCACATATATTTATCTAGGGGAAAATGACTACTCAAAACCCCTTCCTATCTTTATTTCATTATTATCAGAGAATAGAGATGAAATACATATGCTTGCTCAAGCTTGAGAACACCTTTCAAGTTTATAGTCTATCCCCCATGCCAAACTGACTGACTTTGGCCAACACTTAGGCAATTTTCAAGCCCTCCAAGCTTCTATTTCCTTGTGTTGTTCCTTAAGGAATTATGAACCTATTAATTAGGAAGTTCCCTCATCTATATTGTGCAATTCCTTTTGGTCCTTCCTCTGACTGCATACACCACCTATACACATTGGAATAATCTACAACTAATAGTACACTTCCTTGAAATCTCCATCTCAATTGGGTATCTCGAATTCTATGAATGCATGAGCTAATTTAGGATGATTGATTAGTTATCTGGATGACTGTTGTGTGTGGTTGAAGTTCCACTTCCACAAGTTGACCTTCCACTATTTCCTCCAACAGTTAGAACTAGTTTAACTAACCATAACTCAATTTAACTTAATTAAATTGCTACAGCTGAAATTAACTCAACCTAGGCTCTTAAAATTTAGGAACCCATTGCACACAACTGAACTTCATGTCCCTAACTTGAATTAACTGAGCTAAACTCCTATTTTTTATGAATCAACTCAAGTAAATTGAAATTCAACTCATTAACATGAATTGAGTGTTCTTAACTGAGTGACAAGAGCCATGTCACCTTAGTTAACTCCTCTGAGTTGTTTGCTGACGTGGAATTTCAAATTTCCACAATTTTATTAAGGAAAATATCAAAATTGAGACTTTCTTACTGCATTTTCAACACATTTTACCCAAAATTGTGCATGACTTCCATATTCATTTTGGTTTTGAAGAAATGACTTCCATAGTCATTTTGGTTTTGAAGAAATGACTTCCACAGTCATTCATAATTTTAGCATCCTTGTTGGAAAATGAGCAATTCCCCTACCACATCTTGTTCAGTACAAGATGACACATATATAATCATACAAATCATGTATCATCCATAAATCATTATTACCCATATGTTCCACATAACCATGATCATCCATGAATCTATGTGTCTCCATCATGGATCACCATCCATGCAATACAACTATGTCCTAATTCGGATGCAGAAAGAGAAACATTCGTATAACATGTACTTAATTAAAAACCCTCGGATAAACATAATCAAAGATACCACTATAAGTATATACCCACTAATCATATGACCAAAAACTAGGTCTACAACTTATAGGCATATTCCCAAGTTGTAACATGCATAATCCATATATCGGTCCATTGAAAATCATCCTCTCTAGGTGTCACAAAACTAACCTTGCCAAGGTGGGACACTACAATTGGAAATATAGAGAAAACTTCTATTAAAAGAAAATTTGAATCTCCACATTAACATTTATCGGACTTTGGCCCAAATTTAATAAATAACTTTGCAACATAATGACTTGGAATACAAATGTATAACACTATTTTGGATGGAATAAAGGTTGTCATCCATAGTAATTTTAAAAAGGAAAACACAAGTATAGACTATTAAGAATCCTATGCAATGGCCTGTTAATAGAAGAAGGCCCAACTATACACAATTTTAGATCAGTTTAAAAAGGTGGAATTAAAGACTAGCCAGAGATGGCATACTTGAGACAATTGCAAAAATCCTAGAGAGAAACCCTATTCGACCACTACCCAATAACCACTGGTATAGAAAAAAGGTAATACGTTCAAAGAAGAACTTGGTTCAAAGGGGAATTGAACTCATGAAGTGATGATTGGAGGGCTACAATTTGAAATCATTACCTGCATGAGTGATGAGCCTCATCATTGGGTAATTATATGGGCCTTAATTCACCTCCTAGCATAGTCAAACCAACTATTCTCACAACTTGTTGCATACTTTTGATTATATTTTTTTTATGAGATGAGTTAGAGTTGGATATTTTACTTTGTTGTCTAATGTGCATTTAACATAGGATTAAAGGATAAAAGCAAGGAATTTTGGCAAAGACCTTGGTCAAAACTTGAATGGGACAAGAAGGAGGAATTATAGGAGGTAAATCCTCCTCATCTACTACCCCTGCATTGGAATATTCCTCCATCAACTCGGAGTGCAAACAACCAAATCATGAGGACTAAAAGGTGGCTGAGCAAGTGAAATTCAAAGCACTAGTTTATCTTGAGTTTGGGAGCCGAGCCTCCCTAAGTTTAAGGAAGTCGTTGGAGACATTAGTCATATAAGTAGAGAGGCCTAGGACCTCAGTAAGATTCAGATTTTTTATTGTAAAACTTTACTCTATTTTCGAGCTGCAAGACTTGTGACAGTTTTTGATGTAATCCATTGTTTTTTATAATAAGAATGAGCTTTGTTTTGAGCTAGCACTGATTTAACTCAGAGGGCTGAAGCTCTTGGGTTAGGGCCCAACCCTAGCAGTCGAGGCTCCTCTTTATTGTACATGTATGCTAGAGTAGATTCATGGTTTAATGATTCATTTGCTTAAATAACTGCATTTCCATTACAATAGTGTAGCACATAGATTCATGGTTTAATCATTCATTTGCTTAAGTAGCTACATTTCCATTATAGAAGTGTAGCGTAGATTGGTTATGTCTTAGTTTTCTTCCATTTGTTACTTCTTTCAATTAGTAGGTTAGCCAGGAGTTCTTGCATGAATTTTGTTGTCTTGATTCAGTATGAGGTTTATTTCATTGTCATCTATTTCCATCACTTTTTGCTCAGATGCTCATTTCCTTCAGCACGAAATGGTAAGCGAAAGCTAATAAAACACGTCTTGATCAGATTATACCTATAGATTTCCTTACCGTCTGATATACAACAAACTTGATCAATCACCGTCTGATTCATTTCAATGCTTTACTCTATGTGCTCCAGATCTCCACCGTCGATCTGTCTAGCTTGATCCAACGGCTATTGTGAATTCTTCCACCTACTTTATGTGCTCCAAATATCCATCGTCGATCTGTTGCTCCCTCGATCCAATGGCTACCGCGTCACCTGATCGGAAACTAGCTTGGTTGATCTCCACCGTTGATCAATCCCACATGATCCAATGGCTATCGCACAAACTCATTTGAATTCTTGCACAATTGATATCCACCCGAGAGCACGTGATAAAAGTGGTTTTCCCATGCTACGTGTCACTCACTTAGGCTAATCACTTGAAAATTAGAAATACATCTTATAGCTTCGAGGGCACGTAAGAAACTTCTTAACACCTACAAAATCGAACTCCATCATTCCACATGTTTTTTACCCTTCTGTCGCCACGTGACTTGATGTGATCCATCCATATATTCACTTCATCACCACGATAAGATCTCTACCATCCATCTCCCATTAATCCTATTTGTCCATCTATTGACTTAACCTCTCGCGATAAGATCTCCACTACTCAATCTTTTTTTAATCCTATTTGTTGATCGATCCATCCATCTATTCACTTAATTCCCGTGAGAATATCTCCGCTGATCATCTTCCATTAATGTAGTTCGTCCATCTATTGACTTAACCTCCCGCAATAAGATCTCTGCCACTCAATATTTCGTTAATCCTGTTCGTTGATCGATCCATCCATCTATTCACTTAATCCCCGTGATAAGATCTCCACCACTCATATTCCGTTAATGTTGTTTTTCTGTCTATTCACTTAATCCCCTGCAATAAGATCTTTGCCGCTCATCTTCCATTTTTACTTATCAATCTTATGGTTCCTATGCACTGCTACCTCATTACATTCTCCCTTCACTGATTTCAATCTCTGATTTCTCTTCTGCTTGATTCCTTCCCGAACATTGTTCTACATATCATTTAAACGTTGCCACTCTTGAGTTTGAATTTGGTTATGCAATCAAACTCTAACATTGTCCGATCATCAAAAACCAGAAGAGTGAAAATAGATTTAGTCTAGTTTCCTTGCTTACACATTAGTTTGGTATGATGCTCTTTACTTCTGTATCTTAGATAGAAACATTAAGTTAGTGTTGATTTAGCAATTTTTCTTAGCATATCTGTTAAATGGTTAATTAGGATATGGTGTGATTTAGCATTACATGTTTTTTTCTTCATTACTACTGTAGAGTAGCTCTCTTAGAATAGATCTTCTCTTCTTCCATCAGAGAATCAAGCTTCTTCCGACTCTATAGAAGTCTGGCTTGGAACCCCTGGGGTCTCTCGCTAGATGAAAAAGTGACAACAAGAAAGACCTTCACTTCTACTTGTGCATATAGCATTTTCACCTCCAAGTTTTTATGAACCCCGGTTTGATAAGTAAAGATGGTAGCCTAGGAGTTGCAGCATCCTTGCTGCAATACTGACTCTCATCACTTTTTGGCACCGTTGTCGGGGAGGTGTCTAAGTAGAATGTGATTACTGCTTTCTTTTCTTCTATTTCTAGTCTCCAATCTTCTGCCATTAGTTTATTTCTGCAAAAATAATCTAGTAGCTTCCTTTCTTTCAGTTTTCATTATCTCATTTCCTTTCCATTCTACAAGTAGAATTTCAATTCAGCAAGTACTTTCTTTCTGTTAGTAGTTTTCATTCAATTAGTAATTTCATTTCTACAAAGTACTTTCTTGCTAAAAAAATATTCCAAAAACCAACCCAAAAACATTTCCTTTCATGCCTCGTAGGACTAGGGACAATTTAGGAAAATTCTTCCCAAATACCCCCAATGTATCCAACAGCCAACCTTCTCTCTTCTTCAGTGGTTGTGAACTAGAGGAACCCTTAGGTGAGCAACTTGACATATTTGAAGAACCTACAGGGGAAGAACAAGAAGAAGAGCCCATTCCTACTGAACCAATGGCTGAAAACCAAAATTACATAGGAAATAGAGAGAGAATTGAGGGTTCCTTCCCCATCAGGGAAACCAATGGGGACACTGAGATGAAGAATATAAGCCCCTCTGCTCTACCTCATTTCCATGGCCTGACCACAGCGGACCTTGACACTTTCTGATTTGAGTTTGCTATTATATGTTGAACCTATGACCATACAGATGATGAGAAAAAGTTAAAACTGTTTCCATCTACCCTCAAGGATGCAACGTTACGCTAGTTCATGGGTTTACCTAGAGATAGAATCACAACTTGGGCTTAGATGCAACTGGCTTTTAACAAAATATATAGGGACTACTATAGGTCAAAGGATACTAAAGATGATATTTTCAGGATGACCATGGGCCAGGATGAATCCTTAGAAGACTACAAAGAAATATTCCAACTTAGTTACAAAAGGGCCAGGTGCACAATTAACCTCGAATCACTAAAGCTGGTCCTGCTTAGAGGAGTAAGGGAAGAACTTGTGGATACCTTACACTTGTTACCAGGAGGGGATATCTACCAATTACCCTATGGGGATATCAAGAATGTCTTTAGAAACCATTCTAGGGCAGCCAGGAAAAAGGGTAGGAGTAGTCAACTTATGGCCAATACATCATCTTCCAACTCATCCATCAAGGGTGAAATTAGAAATATGCTAGAAGATTTCAAAAGTGAGATGCTGCAAACCCTTGCCTTACAATTGGACACCATGAATATCAAAAGGAATCAAGAGGAAGCAGAGAGAGCCTTGGCTATATTTTGTCCTAGATGCACCAAGAGGCATCCCAGGAACGAGTGTCCATTGAACTGCATTGAGATTTACTCAGTCTGTGAAGAAAACCACTCCACAAACAAGTGCCCTTCTTTACCCAGACTTAAAGCTATATATCAAGAAGCTGAAGGGGTCAATGAGTAGCTTTGATACATCAACCAAAGGAGACCTCCTTGGCCTAGACCATACCAACAGGGTATGCAAGGGTCATCCCATGCATATTACAACCCCAACCAAACCACAACTATACCTTCTTGGGGACCCCCTGCTCATCCTTCCTGGTCTACACCCCCTCCTTGGTCCTATGCATCTCAGTATCTTTCCTAGCCAGCCAACCAGTCATTTCAACCTTACATTCCACCACAACCTCAGTGGAATACCCCACTCTAGGGGTGGAGGCCCCAATACAACAATGCTCCAACTCTATTGTCTCCACCACCTACCCAACCACAACTCCTACACTCTGCTCCACCCAAGCAACCCCAGATGCCTGCCAAGCCAAATCTGAACTCGAACAATAGGCAAGCTCAACAAGTATACAATGGAGTGACATCATATCCAACTTATGCTGTAGAAATCTAGGAGATCAACCTAAGATCTGGGATAATTTTCCCAAATAACCAACCTTCCTCTCCAAATAGGGAGGTTGAGGAAGAAAGAGAGGAAGTAACCTTAAATTAAATCCACCCTTTCCTAAGAGATTAACCCAACCATTCCAACCTACCGCAGAAGAAACTGAACTTCTGGGAGAATTGAAAAATCTATGTGAAAATATCCCCCTTCTCCAGGAAATAAAAGATGTTCTCATTTACAATAAGTTGATTAAGGAGAAATGCTTCAAGCATCTAGGAAGAAGAAAAAAGGATGCCCCTACCATTAATGTCATTGGGTAGCTATCCGAATTAATTCTCGAGCAGGTAATATGTCCAAAATATTTGGACCCTCGAATCCCTATAGTAGATGTGCACATCAATGGCACCATCGTCCCACACACTCTGATCGATCTTGGGGCTTCCATTAATGTGATGACCAAGGACACCATGCTCAAGCTCAACCTCCAAGGGTCATTGAGGAAGACCACAACAGTTCTACAACTTGCATACCATTCCATAGTCACCCCTGAGGGAATTGTGGAGGATGTGATGGTCTCCATTGACTCCTAGGAGTACCTTGCAAATTTCCTAGTTCTCCAGCCTAAGGCTAAGCTTACCGATTAGCCTCTCATCCTTGGGAGGCCATGGTTGGCCATAGTTGATGCTTACCTTTGCTGCAAAGCTGGGAATATGACCATCAAGAATGGACATATGTCCAAGTAGTTAGTCCTATACCCTCCCGCACAACCTTATGTCCAAGAAGATGAGTCTTATTCAACCAAATTTTATGCTTTGGAAGCAACCATAGGAGGAGGACAACAAGATTAGGATGACTTAATTGAACACCTGCTCCAAAGTCCAACTCCTAATTTGTTACCATTAGAAGAAGAAGTAAGGGAAACCCAGAACAATCATCCAATTAGCTTATGCTTGGCCAATTCCAACCCACTCCGTGTAAAAACCATAGAATTTTTCCCAGAGAAATATTTGAAAATTAATCCATCTCTTTCTTCTCTCAAAGAGGAAAAGCTATGAAACATGTTGAGAGAAAACCTAGAAGCCTTCGCTTGGAGTTACAAGGAAATGAAGGGAGTACACCCCTCAGTGTGTACTAACCACATATACATCAAAGAAGGTTACAAGCCAGTCTAACAACCACAAAAGAGGATGAATCTAGCTCTAACAGTGAATGGGTCTCTCCTTTAGTGTTAGTTCCCAAGAAAAATGGTAAGTGGAGGATTTGTGTTGATTATAGGGAGTTGAACAAAGCCACAAAGAAGGATCATTTTCCCCTACCCTTCATTGACCAAGTGTTAGATGGCCTAGCAGGGAAGAAGTATTTTCCTTTCCTAGATGGATTCAGTGGATACAACCAAATCCAAATCTACCTAGAAGACCAAGCTAAGACCACATTTACCTATCCTTGGAGTACTTTTTCCTATAGGGTCCTTCCTTTTGGCCTATGCAATGCTCCTACCACTTTCTAGAGAGCAGTCTTAAGTATTTTTGTTGAATTAGTACATGATGCGGTAGAAATTTATATGGATGATTTTACACCTTATGGTTTTGATTTTCAAGAAGACTTGACTAACCTAGGAAAAGTATTGCACAAATGAACTGAAATGAACCTATCTCTTAGTCCAGAAAAATGCGAGTTCTTAATGACTGAAGGGATCGTGCTAGGTCATTCAATATCTCAGCAAGGACTGCAAGTGGACCTGAAAAAATAGAAATAATCCAAAGGGTCCCACCTCCACAAAAGCAGAGGGATGTCAGGAGTTTCTTAGGGTTAGTTGGATACTACCGAAGGTTCATAATGGACTTTAGCAAGTTGGCCTCTCCTTTATTTGGGTTGTTGGCCAAAGATTCAGAGTTTATATGGTCAAAAGGCTATCAATAGGCCTTAGACATTTTAAAGGGTAAGTTGACCACTGCACCAATTCTTCAAGGCCCAAATTGAGCCCTCCCTTTTCATATTCATGATGATGCCTCACACAAAGCCATAGGAGCAGCCATAGGTCAGGTAGAGGAGAAATTGCCCTATGCCATCTATTTTATCAATAAGAACCTATCAAAGGCTGAGCTAAATTATATTGTGACCGAAAAGGAACTCCAAGCTATTGTGCATTCATTAAAAAATTTTAGGCATTACATCACAGGCTACCAAACATTTGTGCATACTGACCATGCTGCAATCAAATATTTAAGGAATAAAGCAGATGTGAATGCTAGAATTATAAGATGGTTTCTTTTATTACAATAGTTTGATCTAACTATTGTTGATAAGCCTGGTAAGGAAAATTTTGTTAGAGACTTTCTATCTAGGATGAATCTGCCTGCGGGTGAAGAAGGAATGGTGGATGACCAATTACAAAACGAGCATTTGTTTGCTATTTCAGTTCTCTCCCCATGGTTTGTTGATATAGCAAACTATTTGGTATTAGCATAGTTCCCACCAAACTTGCCCTCCAAAGAAAAGAGCAAGATAGTCAGGAAAAGTGCCCCCTTCACTTGGATTGGGGGCAATCTTTTCACACTTGTCCCATATCAAATCTTGAGAAGGTGTGTAAGGGAAGAGGAAGATTTTGACTTCCTTTTGGCCTGTCATGATGGGCCTTGTGGAGGTCACTTTGCAGCAAAGATGACAACATTCAAAGTGTTACAAGTGGGCTATTATTGGCCCACTCTTCATCAGGATGTGAAGAAGTACATTAGTCAGTGTGATCGGTGCCAGAGGATGGGAAAGCCTACTCCAAGAGATGAAATGCCCCTACAACCTCAAGTGAATTTCGAGCCATTTGAAAAGTGGGGCATGGACTTCATTGGGCCTATCAACCCTCCTTCAAAGAAAAAATATTACATTATTGTGTGTACTGATTATTTGACTAAGTGGGTTGAAACCAAGGCAATTAAGGTAGCAACAGAAGAGAAGGTGGTTGAGTTCCTAAGGGAGGATGTATTCTACAAATTTGGGTACCCTAGAGAGCTAGTCACAGAACAAGGCAACCAGTTTACCTCCAACATGATTGAAGAACTACTCAGCCATCACAAAATCAAGCATAGGACCTCCACTCCTTATCATCCACAAGCTAATGGGCAAGTGGAGGTGACCAACGGGGCAATGGAGAGCATCTTAACCAAGGTAGTGAGCAGCAATAGGAAGGATTGGGTAGAGAGACTAGTTGAGGCCATGTGGACCTATAATACAACATGGAAAACCACCATTGGATTTACACCCTATGAGTTGGTCTATGGGAAAAAGGATTTGTTGTCCATTGAGTTTGAATATAACACATTGAGGATGGCATCCCAACTAGATTTGGATCTCAGTTATGCAGAGAAAGAAATATTGTTCCATTTGAATGGCTTGGATGAATTCAGAATGTAGGCCCTCCTACATACAGAGATAGTTCAACTTTAGAGGAAGATCTGGCATGATAAACATATTAAGGAGAAGCAATTTCAAGAAGGTGATTGGGAATTGTTATATAATTCTAGGTATAAATACTTCAAGGGTAAGCTGAGGGCAAGATGGCTCATACCTTATGTGGTGGAAAGATGCCATGATAATGGTTCAGTGCAAATCAAAACTATAGATGAAGAATCCATTCCATTGCTTGTTAATGGACATCGATTGAAAATGTACAAGAGGCCTTTATCAAAGTAAGATTTCATTGACAATATAAATAAGACGGTGATGATGGTGGAGCAAGTTCCAGCTCCTCCCTCTTCAGGTCACTGAAAAAAAAAAAAAGAAAAAAGAATAAGGATTCAGGTGAAAACCTCCATGAGGTGTCTGAGTCCCATCTTTGGGTTGAAAACCTCGTGAGGCGGCCCAATGATGAAAAAAATGAAAAAAAAAAAAAAAAAAGAAGATCCCTGGGTGAAAACATTCCTTGAGGCGCCCAAGGCAAAAATCTAGGGTGAAAACCTCTCTGAGGCAGCCTAGGTGTTTTTCAAAAAAAAAAAGAAAAAGAGAAAAAGACATAATTGTTATTTGCAGGTGGGCGAGAAAGATGATCAAGGAGCAAAGAGAGGATCCAAAGGGAAACCTGCCTCACATATTCATCTCCTCCACTCCGTACCATGCATCCCTCCATCAATTCCATTGTTTTTTTCACTTCATTGCTTCAATTTAGGCGAAGACTGTGTTTCCTACAGGATCCCCTTAAAACCTATAGGAAACAATCCGAGGGTGAATGGTAGGTTTTTTAGGTCCCCAAAATTCATTCTAGACATGATCTAACCCATCACCTCCTCCATTACCATCATCCATGCACTCACCATTCAAAACAAAAATAGATCATTTTCTGCCAGTTATTCCCTTGCTCCACACACAATCATTAATTGCAGCATCCTCACAGCCCCAGCCAACAACATGATTAAAAAATTCTAAGGGAGAAGTAGCTACATGACATCTTATAGGAAATCCTGTAGCAGCCTATCCCATAGAATATCAATCATCAGCTACAAGTCTTCAGTGGGATGATCCAAGAGCTCCATAGCAGTAGCAACATCAATTCTTTAGTCACAAACAATAAAGGAGGAAGAAGAATGACCATGCAGAAAATAAACAACGCATCACATCTGATCTTTGACAACTACAGCATGGCATTGAGACCACATGTAAGTATCCCACTCACTCACTCATATGCATAATTTTATCAAAAGTTGTAAAGGTTATGTGGTAGTTGGTTTATAAGTTAAAAGGTGGCCAGTTAACTTGGCCACCTTCGTTCAGTCATCACTTACAAAATTGGATGTCCTCTCACACGTGGCTGCAATCAACTCAAATACAGAGGAGGAGTAGGACAAGAAGTGATTAACTATGGATCTACAAGGTGGGAGCTGGTTACGAGGAGTGGGAAAAAAACATCATTTGCATTCATTCATGTATTCCCACCTCCTCGAAACTCCCTCACTCAAGTCACGCTTATAAATTTGGCCACCCATTGGAAGCAAGGATCCATCGTTCTGCAAGAGAATTTCTACAGGAGCATGCACAAGAATTCCTACAGGAATAGTCTACAGGAGCAGTCTACAAGATACACAGAGGCAGTCTACAATATAGGAAGAGAGGGGTTCAAGAGGGAATATTACAAGAATGTCCACTGCCACCATTCTAAAGAGGTAGGATCTAAAATCCATCCCCATTTACAAGAAAATGAACTAGAAATTCTCTAAAAGCTAGTGGATATAACAACTGTGGGAGGTGAATTACATACACAAGAAACTATGTTTTCTCTTGAATTTAAAATTCTTGTGTCAAACCTCTCATTTCCTCCTCAATCCTCACAAGCAAGATGACAGGAGGGTTTAATAGGAGAGAACCCACAAACACTGTGAGGATACAACAAGACCCCCAAGTGCTTGAAATCTTTATAAGACACCAATGGATGGGTTTTTTCAAAAAATTCACAGGGTATGATGATGAGGTGGCTCAAGAATTTGCTCATTCCCTCACTCCACACAACAGAATCCATGCCACTGTTATAGTTAGAGGGCTCACTATAGATCTCACCCCAGAGCTCATCAGTAGGGTCACCACACTTCCCCTAGGAATTCCATGGAGAAAAGAAGACAAAGCAGACAATCAAGTGGCAAAAAGGAAATTCTTTTTAGAAGGTGAAGAACCCACAGAGGATAAAAATGGAGTAAAGAGAGCCAGTCCACCATACCCATGGATTGAGGTAGGTTACCAACTCATCAAATATATCTCACGTGAGGGTAGATACAGTGTTGTTTATGGCTACCATTTTAAGATGCTTGAAGAATTGAGATTTGGGATAGAAACACCATTTCACCAAAGACTCAGCATACCCTATTTCTTGATGCAATTACTCATAGACTCCAGCAAGAAAGTAAAGGAAGGGAATTCCCAATAATTGGCTCACCATGGGTTGATCAAGATCCTCATTGAGGATGCCCTCCAAAACCTCCAGATCCCTATAACATGGTCAGTCTTTAGAGACTTACCAGTGGAGGATGACATCAAAACCCTCACCTATGATGTTAGTCCTTTTGTCAATGAGTAGGAGATAAAACAATAAGAAGAAGATACAGAGCTAGATAGGTATTAGATGGATGAAGAAGAAACTAATACAAAGGAACATGATGAAGTAGAAGAGAAGGAGGATGATGTTGAAACAAAGGAGGAAATGAAGGAAGAAACTGATGGAGATGAGAAAGAACAACAAGAGGAAGAAGATAACAAAAACAGAGAGGAAGAAGGCATTGAAATGGAAGGGGAAGAACACAAGGAGGAGTCACCTAGGGTGTCTCTAGAGGCCCCTAAGAGGGAGCTAGTAGCTGCCCTCACTACTCTCAGCAACCCAATCAAGCAAAAAGGAAAAAGAAGGAGGCAAACCCCCCTATATTTCAGAACAAGAGAGAGCACAAGAATCAAACAAGGGAAGCCACAAATATCAACAAAAATCCCTATTGAGATTGAAGATTCCCCTAAACCAAGGGATAGAGAAGAAATAATGAGAGATCAACTTGAGAGGGAAAATGCATGGCTGAGAGGACAACTGCAAGAAAGGGAAAAAAAACTAGCATGTATGGCTAGCCTCTCCTTGGAGGCCATCCAGTGTAGGATGCCAGCTAAATCCTATGCTCTTTACCTCAGAGAACAATGGCTGCAATTTTAGATTAAAACACTAGAACAAGGGGGCACCATGCCATTTCAGGACTACGGGCAATTTATTGATCTTTGTGATCAAAGTACACTAGAGGATAGGGCAAAAATGGTTGAGTTTTACTTGCACAACAAGGCCCTCATAGACATGAATGTTTGGGATCCTAATGCTGAGCTAGGAGATCTACAATTAATGGCTTTGGCATCATGGATGAACCATGAGGAGTGAAGGGCTGCAAAGATGAAAATAATATTGGCCAGAGAGTAAAATGAACCTCTTTTCATCATAGTTGAATAATCAAATCCCATGGCCCTAATTAGCAACCATAATGTAATTGCAAATGATCCTCAGCTAGCACCTAGATATCTTGCTTCCCAAGAGCAAGAAATTTCACATTTTGAGGATATGTTTAGGCTACTAGGAGATGATAGTATAAATGTCTGCTTGAGGAGATGGAACACATTGCCGCACAGCTTTAAGATCAGAGAATATCACTCCCCTCAAAGGTTGAGAGAGGCACTCAACATGACACCTATGTATAAGTAATCAATGCAAAGGTTGAAGGTCAATTGGATAGGCCTAAAACTCAATCCACCACTACTCCTAGGGATGCTAGAAGGGAGAAAAGGAGAAGAGGAAAAGAGGCAGTGGGAATAATTAGAAAGGAAAGCAGGCTTCTATGAACAAGAAGAAGAGACCATAGCAGAGGCATGCGATGTTAGAGAGGCTACCAAAGCCATGAAGGGCATGGACATTGACCAAGTTGTTCAGAGGATGAGCAACACTTTTATTAGGGGGGTGATGATGAGCCTCATCATTGGGTAATTATATGGGCCTTAATTTACCTCCTAGCATATTCAAACCAACTATTCTCACAACTTATTGTATACGTTTGATTATATTTTGTTTATGAGATGAGTTAGAGTTGGATATTTTTCTTTGTGGTCTAATGTGCATTTAACGTAGGATTAAAGGATAAAAGCAAGGAATTTTGGCAAAGACCTTGGTCAAAACTCAAATGGGACAAGGGAGAGGAATTACAGGAGGTAAATCCTCCTCATCTGCTACCCCTGCATTCGAATATTCCTCCATCATCTTAGAGTGCAAACAGCCAAATCATGAGGACTAGAAGGCAGTCGAACAAGTGAAAGTCAAAGCACCAATTTATCTTGAGTTTGGGAGCCGAGCCTCCCTAATTTTAAGGAAGTCATTGGAGACTTCAGTCATATAAGTAGAGAGGCCTAGGACCTTAGTAGGATTCATATTTTTGATTGTAAAACTTTACTCTATTTTCGAAGTGCAAGACTTGTGATAATTTTTTATGTAATCAATTGTTTTTTATATTAAGAATGAGCTTTGTTTTGATCAAACACTGAGTTAACCCAAAGGGCTGAAGGTCTTCGGTTAGGGCCCAACCCTAGTAGTCGAGGCTCCTCTTTATTGTACATGTATGCTAGCGTAGATTCATGGTTTAATAATTTATTTGCTTGAATAGCTACATTTCCATTATAGTAGTGTAGCACATAGATTCATCGTTTAATCATTCATTTGCTTAAGTAGATGCATTTCCATTACTTCAGTGTAGCATAGATTGGTTATGTCTTAGTTTTCTTCCATTTGTTCCTTCTTTCCATTAGCAGGCTAGCCAGGAGTTTTCGCATGAAGTTTGTTGTCTTGATTCAGTACGAGTTTCATTTCGTTGCTGTCTATTTCCATCACTTTTTGCTCATATGCTCATTTCCTTTAGAATGAAATGCTTAAGTGGAAGCTAATAAAACATGTCTAGATCAAATTATACCCATAGATTTCCTTACCGTCTGATCCACATATACCCCGACCAATCACTGTTTGATTCATTTCAACACTTGACTTTATGCGCTCCAGATCTCTGTTGTCAATCTGTCTAGCTTTATCCAACAACTATCATGAATTCTTCCACCTACTTTATGTGCCCCAAATCTCCATCATCAATCTGTCGCGCCCTCGATCTGATGGCTATTGCGTCACCCGATCGCCAACTAGCTTGGCCGATCTCCACTATTGATCAATCCCACACGATCCAATGGCTATCGCACAATCTCACATATGTTCTTGCACGACCGATATCTGTCCAAGAGAATGTAAGAAAAGTGGTTTTCCCATGCTACGTGTCACTCACTTAGGCTAATCGTGTGAAAATTAGAAATAAAACTTACAACTTTGAGGGCACGCGAGAAACTGCTTACCACCTATGAAACCCACTCCATCGTTCCGCACATTTTTTACCCTTCTATCGCCACGTGACTTGATGTGATCCATCCATCTATTCACTTCATCGCTGTGATAAGATCTCCGCCATTCATCTCTCATTAATCTTGTTCATCCATATATTGACTTAATCTCCCGTGATAATATCTCTGCCACTCAATATTTCGTTAATCCTATTCGTTGATTGATCCATCCATCTATTCACTTAATCCCCGCGATAAGATCTTCGTCACTCATCTTCCATTAATGTTGTTCATCCATCTATTGACTTAATCTCCCGTGGTAAGATCTCTGCCACTCAATCTTTTGTTAATCATGTTTGTTGATCGATCCATCCATCTATTCACTTAATCCCCGCGATAAGATATCTGCCGCTCATATTTTGTTAATGTTGTTCATCCCTCTATTCACATAATCCCCTGCGATAAGATCTTCTCTACTCATCTTCTGTTTTTATTGTTCATTGATCAATCCTATGGTTCCTATGCACTGCTTCCTCATTATGTTCTCCCTTCGCTAATTTCGATCTCCGACTGCTCTTCTGCTTGATTCCTTCCCGAACATTGCTCTACATATCATTTAGATGTTGCCACTCCTGAGTTTCAATTTGGTTATGTAATCATACTCTAACACTGTCCGATCATTAAAACCAGAAAAGTGAAAACAGATTTAGTCTAGTTTCTTTGCTTACACATTAGTTTTGTTTGATGCTCTTTACTTCTATAACTTAGATAGCAACATTAGGTTAGCGTTGATTTAGCAATTTTGCTTAGCATAGTTGTTGAATGGTTAACTAGGATATGGTGTGATTTAGCATTACCTGTTTTTTTCTTCATTACTGTAGCAGAGTAGCTCTCTTAAAATATATATGCTCTTCTTCCATCAGAGAATCAAGCTTCTTCTGACTCTATAGAAGTCTGGCTTGGAACTCCTGGGGTCTCTTGCCGGATGAACAAGTGACAATAGGTAGGACCTTCACTTCTACTTGGGCATATAGCATTGTCACCTCCAAGTTTGTACGAACCCTGGGTTGATAAGTAAAGTTGGTAGCCCAGGAGTTGTAGCATCCTTGCTGCAATACTACCGCTCATCAATGAGCAAACCCAAAAATAAGGGAAAAGATGTTAAGGCCGATTTATACCAGTCGAGTTTGAAAAGGATATAACCCATTAAATAAAGACAAGGGATGGGGGTTACCTGAAGAGGTGACAACTTCCCTATTGGGTTGTGTTATATTCTTTCCACGACTAGCCCACGTAGTTAACCGGGGGGTTAGAGGG